>JAMJFZ010001796.1:3245000-3435000 GCA_026225945.1 Cricetomys ansorgei
TATACATCAAAAAGGGCACCCTAGAATATTCTGTCAGAGAGAGGAGTGATGCGCTGTGTGAGCATAGAGGAGAGGCAGAGATTAATTCTCACACTGGGGAGTGTTGAGTATGTTTCTGAGCTGCACTGAATTGGCACAAGGAGGACACGGTGGCACTGCTGATAGCATAAGAGATGCCAAAGGTGGATCTGACCGGGAAAAAGGCCAGCGGGTTCAGTGTGCTTTGTGTTGGGTTGACAGCACGCCATCTGTATGGCCATGCTTCCGACTGACCTAGGGTTGAACTCGGCAGAAAGGCCCAGGCCTGAAGATCAGGGAGTGAATAGGATTGACAAGAGCCAGAGGGAAGAAATACTTAGGGTTAAACCTACAGAGGATGAAACAGCAGCCGCTGTCTTTCCTAGTTTGCAAGGATGATGGAAGATTGGTGTGTGCTCCTTAGTTTTCAGCGTGTCTCTGCAGTATTTGCTGATGGGCAGCAGCTTTTCCATGTTCCCAGTGCTGCCTGGTCTCCTGAAGGGTGGGTCTCCTTGAACATTTGTATACTGGCTCTGAGTTTTTGCTATTGGTGCTCAGTGGGGGACACTGGCCTTCCAGGTTCACATCAAAGACTTAGAGACTTCTTGCAATGCCTTCTCTTCATGAAGCCTGATCTGACTCTTCCTGCTCCCTGCCTAGGATAGATTTGGCTTTCTCTTTCTCAGCTGGACACAGAGAGAAAAACAAAGTAGTCATGAGACTACTTTTAGAGATCTGGCTCCCCTTGGCTCCACCATATGTTTTCTGATGGCAGAGGACAGAATCTGCCTTTCTACTACATTCGCAATAAATATTGTTGAATTTTTTGATGAACAATTGAATGAATGAATGAATGAATGAATGAACCAGTGAATGAATGCATATGGCAATGTGAAAGTCTGCACAACTTATAGGCAGGGCTAGGATCTAAACAGGACATTCAAGATAGGAATTTTTACCTTCACTCCTTATCCCCAAGGAAACAATCTCTCCAGGCGGTGAGCCGTGATACCAGTACTTCAGTGTGGTGGCTATGCTGTGTGCACCCAAGATGCCCCCATATTCTTTCCCAGTGTTGCTCAAGGTTTGAAGCATCATCACAAATTCTTTTTGTACCCACTCACTGAAAGCAGGAAAGAAACAATTAGAGAGAGGAGTGAAAAGGATCAGCTCCTGAGCCTGGAACTCAGCACAGGGAACTCTAGCCATCCACCATCTTGACAGTGGCATGGCCCACATGCCCTTTCTTCAGGTGTCCTCGCTACCTATGAAAACATGATGGGGAAATAATGCAGACGGACAGAAAGGAATCAACCCGAAGTGTAGTAATAAAATATGGAACACAGAAAAGGGGTCAAAGACTATAGGAACAATTTCTTTCACTACAAATAATTTATTATATGTAGATGCTTTCTTGAGACCAATCGCATCCTTCATTTAAACTCAAATACGTTCATTAAACAGTGAATTATTCACACTGAGATTTGGGGCAATATGTTTTATGGTCTGAAGTATAAACTCAGGAAAGAGCCCAGCTGGGTGAGAATGAGCCAGCAAATGCCCTGCTCCCTGTAACACTGACTCTGTGCAAGCAGCACGTGCAGAGGAAGCTCCCTCCAGGAGAGGGAGCTCGGCACACACTGTTCCCAGGCATGGAAAGCGTGTGGTCTGAAGAGGGGGATGAAATAAAGGACAAAGGAAAAGAAAAGGCTACATCTGGGAACTGGAGCAGAGAAAAGTGCTTCCAAGGGGCTCTGGCTGGCTCTCCTCTCCCATCGTAATGTGAACGTTTACCTGAATGAATTCACAGGTCATGCCATGCTACATTTCCATTTTATCAATGGAGAAGCTGAGGCACAAATTTGATGTAACTTCTCTAAAGCCACAAAACTGATAAATGATGATGCTAGAATTCCAACCACCCAGGCGCCTTGCTCCTGGGACACACCACTCTTCAGCTCTGCCTCTCTTGGGACTCAATGGTCAACCTGACCTGGGCTTTCTTCTGAATGCTTCAACAACTTGGATATATACCTGCCTTTACATTAACGTGTGCTTTGTGTATATCTGCTTTAGAGATAACTTTAACAGAATATAATTTCAGGATAACCTGAAATATAAGAATTCATAATTTTAAGCCAGGCGATGGTGGCACACACCTTTAATCCCAGCACTTAGAAGGCAGAGGCAGGCAGATCTCTGGGAGTTCGAGGCCAGCCTGGTCTACAGAGTGAGTTCCAGGACAACCAGAGTTACAGCAGAGAAACCCTGTCTCAAACCCCCCCCCCCAAAAAAAAAGAATTTATAATTTTAAAACAAATCAAATGGGGATGAGAACTAACTAGTTACTATTCTGTGGATTTATTTTTCTGATTCTTCAATAGAAAGCACAGAAAAATATGTGTATAAAGAGTACAAGTTATTTTTGTGCAAAACTGACAAAATGTTTTAATGGTGTTTAGAGCTGTTACACATCTATTTCACTGATCCAATGTTAGCATACTTTACTTTAAAAAAGTATATACTGTACCTGTCAAAAATCAGGTTTAACACAGAGTGATGATATCCAGGAGGTCCCCAAATAGCACTGTCATAGTTGTAAACTTTTGCTTTCCTCAGATCAACGTAGTTATCTCCACTGATATTACCCCAAATTATCACATCCTTGATGCCTGTGCAGAACAGAATCAGAAGTGATCATGATAAAGTTCATCAATGAAAAAATTATTAAAATCCAATGCTTTGTCTGTGTATTTGTTGTAGGGTTGGCCCAATGAAGTCCAAGCTCTCTAACCTGTGCAGAAGCTGGAGTTCACGTCCCTAATTGTCAAGGCTTGGTAGTCACTCCTACTGCCCTGGGGACGGTGTGTGAGACGGGTAATTCAGGGAATACCAAGGACTGTCATGAAGAAAATTGCTAATGAATATTGTATCGTTTGTGCTGATCTTAACTTCACCTGCCGTACACACACACACACACACACACACACACACACACACACACACACACACACACAGAGGAATGTGTAGTGCATGATCATGTGTGGATGAGTGTGCACATGTCAGCTAGAAGGGCATTGGGAGTCTTCCTCAACCACTCTCCACTGTATCTTTTTGGAAAGGACAGGACAGCTGGCCAGTGAGCCCTGGAGGTCTCCATGTCTCCACCTCCAGTGTGCTGGGGTTACGGCTGCATGTGGTCGCACCTGACGTTTTAGTGACTGAGATGTTTTCCTAGACCCAAAGAAGACTTTTTCAACTGTCTAGATTTTGTCAAGGCACTTTCGACTCTAGACTGAAATAGAAATGTGCATAAATGGCTACTCTCTGGGCAGATTTCATCACTTGCGAATGATGGTGACTGTATTCTTCATGGGAGGTACTTTTAGAGACGAGGTTTCGGAGAAAGCAAAGCAGCCCTCTGCTCTACACATCTGAGGATGGGGAGGATGAGTAACAAAACAATACCACAGAGTCAAGTGGTGGAGAAAAATAAAAGAAGGTGAGTTGAAGAAAATAAAGATGGTATTTAATATGATTCTGCAAATGTTGGTTTTCTAGAAATGTTTTATGCAATTAAAAAATAATTTTATTGGGATTGGGGGTTCAGCTCAGTGGTAGAGTACTTGCCTAGCAAGCACAAGGCCTTGGGTTTGGTCCTCAGCTCTGGAAAAAAAATTATGTACTCACTTACCTATTGTTTTAGTTAGGGTCAGTATTGCTGTGATGAAACCATGACCCAGAGCTGTTGGGGAGGAAAGGGTTTATTTGGCTTTCACTTCCACATTTTAGTTCATCCTTGAAGGAAGTCAGGACTGTAACCTGGAAGCAGGAGCTAATGCAGACAATGAGGGGTGTTGTTTACTGGTTTGCTACCTATGGCTTGCTCAGCCTGCTTCCTTATAGAACCCAGGACCACCACCCCAGGGGTTGCCCCACCCACGATGGATTGGGCCCTCCTGCATCAATCACTTATTCAGAAAATGCCCTATAGGTTTGCCTATAGCCACTCTCACGGAGGCATTTTCTCAGTCGAGGTTCCCTCCCCGCGGATAACTTTAGCTTCTGTCAAGTTGGCATAAAAGTAGCCAGCACGTGTATTTATTTAAAATCTGTATCCTGGCGATGAAGCTCACATCTGTTTCCTTGTAGGAAGAAGACTGTTAGACTAACCTTTGGGGTAAGATTCGGAAGCTGCATGCAAGAAGACAGAAGTCTTCTGTATTCTGTAAGAGAGGGAATAACAGCACTTGCACTGCACTGGCTTAGACCAGCAGTTCTCAACCTGTGGGTCGCGACCCCTTTGGAGGTAGAATGACCCTTTCACAGGGGTCGCCTAAGACCATCTGCGTATCAGATATTTACACTATGATTCATAACAGTGGCAAAGTTACAGTTATGTAGTAGCAATGGAAATAACTTTATGGTTGGGGGTCACCACAACGTGAGGAATGGTATTAAAGGGTCGCAGCACCAGGAAGGCTGAGCCATTGGCTCAGACTATTGCCAGCTGACATGTACTATCTCCCCAACTTTTTGTTACCAGCATGCCTGTACGTCAGTTCTCATCAAGGCTATTGTTAGGCTGCAAAGTGCTTAAAACATCTAAATGTCATCCGATCTCATTTTTGTATGATTCTGATATCTACCAATCAAAAGATCAATAACAAAAAATTAATTAGATACAATAGATTTATAAGTTTAATTTCCTCTTGAGTTTACCGTTCCTAAGGCCTCTCTTATGGGCACTTTGAAAATACTGTATGTGGTGGTTTTCATGAGAATAGCTTACAGGCTCATGTGTTTGACTATTTGGTACCTTGTTGGTGAAAAGGTTTGGTCAGGATTAGGAGGTATGGCCTTGTGGAAGGAGATGTGACACTGGGGATGGGCTTTGAGGTCTCAACCCCCCCATACCTCATGCTTATGGATCAGATGTAAACTCTCAGCTACTGCTCCAGCACCAGGCCTGTCTGCCTGCTGCCATGCTCCTTGTTACGTTATGGACTCACCTTCTGACTCTGTGAGCAAGCCCCCAGTTAAATACTTTCTTTCGTAAGTTGCTTTGGCCATGGTGCCTCTTAGAGTAGAAAAGTAAGACATGATGTCACTGGGTCGCCACGTCAATTCTAGGAGGGAGTTTCTATTTTTTTAAAGATGATAAATCTGAGGCACAGCGATTCGATTGCTCAGAGTCACATGAGTGGGAGAGGAGGGAAGGCCGTTTTAACATAGCCTTGGTATTTTTTTTTTAAACAACATACACTACCTTCACCATTATTATCATGGGAAATGGGATATTAGGTTTAAAGCTATTACTTGACTAATGGAGATCTTATTACAATAAATATTCGCTAATTTTGTAATGATGGATAAAAGTAGATTAAACGAAGTTTGCTCGGTAGCACTCCTGACTTACAGGTTCACATTCCACGCGGTTAACCTCGGTTAACCGCACTCTTTTTCTTTTTAGGGAGGGTGCAGCAGGATTGGAGATTGAACCTAGGGCCTCATGCATGCTAGGCAAGAGTTCTACAAGTGAGCTATGATCCCAACCCTGCATTTTGATATGTTATGTAGAAGATTCCAGAGCTAAGCAGTGGGTAACTCTTAGATCACTTTAGTTACTGTATGTTGCTATAATTTGCTTATTAGGGTATTACCATTTCTTACTGCTAATCTCTTGCTGCACTGAGTTTATGAATTAGACCGGATCCCAGTATGTGTGTACAAGAACAAGCTGGCAGGGAAGGTGGGGTAGTCTAGGTGGCATCCCCCGAATGAGGGCGGACCAGGCAGGTTTTGTCCATTCCTCCTGAGATACTCCTTACATCTGTTGTCTGTTTCTGTGTCACACATGCAGGACGGTCCTTGAGGATGTAGTAGTCCCCCCCAGAAGCCCCGTCCTGCTGACTGAACCCACATTTCAAAAACACAAAAACACAGTAGTAGGAGTTCACTCACTGGCCGGAGTTGTTTTCATCTTTCGGGCCACTGCCGCTTTCGCTTGGCCTTCCACCCCCAGTGCCACCGCGATGATGTTGTGTGCGATGTTAGGGGCATATTGCATAAGCAAGATTGCTTTAAGATTCACAAAGGTTTTCCCTCCAATGATGACCTTGACAGACTCGTCAGCGTTCTTCTCCATCAGGTAGCTGTAGTGGCGGCACAGTCGCATCTTGCTTCGGAGGCAGCTCTCCAGGGTGAACACCTCCTCGTCTGTGCTGTCGTCTAGGATGATGATAACCTGGGCCTGAGAGAAGGCCTCATCTGACTTGGTGCAGAAGGAGACTCTGCGGAGGATTGGTGACACCAAGTCCTCAGCTTCCATCACGAGGCTTCTCAGGCTGTCTTCCATATGCTCCCGGTCAAACAGAGTCAGGCTGATCTCCGTGTTCGTCCCAAACACTTCTCCACTCACCAAGAGGGGGATCAGGTGGCAGCACACGTTAGCGCTCGCGCTGATCGAATGTAAAAGTTGGGTTGGAAATGGTTAGACCCTTTGCCCAGCTGTGTGCTTTGTTCTTAACAGGCATCTCTGCATGTGTTCCATGGGATGATTCACTATTTTACATGAACGTTCTCACACTTGCACAGATGTGGCTAGGAATCCAAAGCAGAACAAAAAGGCTTCACTATGCACTCTATCTTGGCATTTGCTGATGCCTCCAAATATGAGTTTACTGGTGTGGTAGGTTTTTTCAAATAAAAGAACTCTCCCACATGCAGAAGACAGAAATAAGCAAACAAAGCTCCTCATCAGATTATTCTGCCTGTGTACTCATACTTTCTCATGAAAAGACAAAGATGCCTGCTCTGGTAGCTATTGTCTTATATATCCTTATCTATAAAAGAATGCATTTGTTTTTGGACAGATGATCTTTCCCAGTCTCACAAAGAGAAGCCCTTACGGGAATGGCTAGGATAAGCAGAGGCTGTGTGCTCTATCTGAAACTAGATGTCCCTGGGTCTTCTATTTCAATGGTGATCAACTATGGGGAGTCGGAAAATGGAAAATGCATCTAAGAACTTCTAGTACTCTTGGTGAGCTTAGGGAGGGTGCAATGGTGATGTCCATTTCAGTTTTTTTATTATGGACAGGGTCGTGGATGTTTATGTTACAGTTTCTGAATCTTTTCAGTGTTTGTAGCATTCCATAGTAATACACACTTCCTTAAAACAGGTATGTGTTAGGACACATGCATGTAGTGAGAAGGACAGGGTGAGGTAGACAGAGTGGAGGGAGGCACAGAGGGAAAGAAAAACAGAGAGGGCAGAGATGGAAAGAGAAGTGACAAGTGGGGGCAGGGAGAAGCATACTCGAGAAGGAGAAGGAAGAGGCCAAGGGGAGCAGGGTTTCCGATGGTGTGTAAGCACAGGACGGGGAGCCATGGAAACCCAGCAGGTGGGGAAGAGGGAGAGCACAATGACCATGCCAGGGAAGTCGCTTCGGACTCTGTGTGAAGACAGGTATGCACGTAAATCCTGAAACACATAGGGATGATGCTGGAGGATAGACACACAGGAGCATGTACAGACATGTACAACCCAGGAGTGTGAATATACACATACGCGTATACAAACAAGCATCTCAAACCTGTTTAGGAATTCTTCCATCATGGAATTAATCCCATCAATTGCCATTTCTTAAAAAAAAAAAAAAAAAAAATCAAAATCCAGGCTCAAAAATCTGGGGCTTGACTATCCCACCTGGCAATCCAGACCTGCAAGGGGCTGACGAGATCCTTCAGGGTTTCTTTCTCCTCTTCTTTTTCTATATGTGCCTGCAGGTTCTCTTCAGCAATGATCATCATTAGCTCCGTGGTCATGCTGGAAGTGACACCATAGTAAAGCTGAATATCAGAAAAGAGAAACTCAACCTCAGAGAACAGACCATTATCAGACAAAGGTTAGGGTGGAAAATAGATCAGGAGGAAGAAGAGAGCAGCTTAGGAGGCAAGACATTTGAAATATAGAATAACGGTGAGGGAATGGTGTGTTTGAACAGAGAAGCGATGCAACCCCCTCACCTGGGCATGCTCCAGGAACTCGTTGTACCCTCCCAAAAGCAAGCCCTTGCCTCCGCGATCCAGCAGCTCTCTCCAGATAATGGGGGAGGTCCTGTGATCCCACTTATTCTTCTCGCACACATCTTCCAGCCACTCCTACGAGATAATGCTCCAATGAAAGTCATATATTAAATCTACTCAAAAATTCAGTTCAGTACTGTAGACTTTCAACAGCAAAGAATAAATGAAAGTAGTGATGAGACAGATAACAAATTAATAATTAAGGAGGAATATTATCCAAATCCAATGACCAAATAAAGTGTGTCGGCTTGCTCCTTGTGCTGAAGTGAAGTGCCTGTGCTTAACTTAAAGAGACGTCAGGTATTCTAAGTTGGATGATTAAAAAAAAAGAAAAGAAAAAAAAACCCCACTGACTTTTATTATATATCAGTTATTTCTAGTTTTATGACCACATAAATTTTTGATACTGCTTTTCAAATCTATGATCATGGTTTCTTTGGTTCAGGCTGAATTAATCAGCTAAAAGTTATCCTGGGGACTTCTGGTAATACTCATTAGATAACAGTCTAAGTTAGCATTATCTGATTTGGGCAGAGGAAGATTTCCAATGATAAGGTCTGAGTAGCAGTGAAAAACGGCATTCCTATTGGTAAGGTAGAGTGGAACAGTCCTGAAGTCACATCACTGGAGGCGTGTATACTGAGTTCATCTTATAAGCAAACTCTATTTCTTGATGGTGCTGGAGAAGTTCATGCTCTTTTCCATCCAAAAGCAGGAAGACTGAGATTTCCACCATGGTCCCTGTAATTACTGAGTACTTTGGTTGGTGACACATTATGCTGGAGGAAGAAAGTGATCTGCCCTAAAGGGCGAGAGCAAGAAGAACACGCTAATGTTCTTTCAGCAGCTGGGAGAATATGTGTAGGACTGAATTCTCGGAGTCCTGAGAGTGGAACACAAAGGCAGACGGACACTTCGTCAGTGCGAAGCGCTCTTGTGCGGTTTGGGAGGGTATAGTCAGGTGGGGACCCTGGATATAGTGCTAATGTATTAACTGATGGGCAGTCAGAAGTTTGGACAAAGTGATGACTCAAATAACACAAAAATGACAAATCTGCTGAGGAAGGTAGTGGAAGAAGGGGTCAAAAGGGTAGTGGGGGACGGGTGACATGACTGAGCGATTAAGTGATTAGCACTAAGCCCGAGGAACCAAGTTCCATTTCGGGGACCCACACAGTTGAAGGAGAGAACCAGCTCACGCAAGATGTTCCCTGACCTCCACACACACAGTTCAAGAGAATGAGACTAGTCCTAAAAGCCTAGACAGTTCTTACTGCTGCGAAGTGGTCAACATGTCAGCAACAAAAGCCAGTGCTAGCCTTTAGTAATGCCACCAACCTGCCTCTCCGTGGAGACCTGACAACACTGGATTCTTTCCACAGTGTAAAGGGAGATGATTCGTCTAGGTCGAAACCAACTTATTTTCTGGGTAGGGAATGGCCTTTCCTGTTTTTCAGGTGCTTTCACCAAAACCCCTGCCTAAGCCCTTAACAAATGTTTAACCTGCCAACTGTAGGTCTTTCACAGATCTTTGAACTAAGGGGGCCACTTTATAAGAAGAGAGGTACGTTACTGAGCATATCACTAGAGAAGACATATCGTCCCTATTATATATATATCGCCAAGCTTTATAGAGGGGCAGAACAGCCCCCAAGGCTGCAGACACCAGCGAGAAGACTGATATGGTCTGGCTCTTTCAGGACATAAAGCGTATTATACATCAGGGTAGTGTTCCCTCTATTAGGTAGACTACTTAGAATTCAGGAATCAAGGGACAGAATTAAGAGGGATCTTGTTCACCATCATCCCAAGGCCCTGTTAGGGGAATTTATGCTTCCCCAAAGTTCTTCACTCTAGCCTATGTGAGCTCCAAGGTTTTACATTCCCAATGAAGAACATTGCTAGCAGAAGGCATGAGAAGAATCCCACCTTTAAGCTATAGCTGACATTGGTCACAGTGAGATGAGAGACCATCAGGCAAAGAAAGACATTATTTCCATGGAAGGAGTAACTGGACCTGCGTCAGGAGCATGTACAATAGCTACTACCCAGAGTGAAAAGTACTTGGGCATCTTTGGTGGTGCTCTGCTCGGTTTTGACCGTACAAGGGAAAGTGTAATAGTCATGTCTGGAAAGAGGACTGTGGCTCACATCCCTTAAGTATCAGAACTAGGTCATCACATCTAAAAGTGGCCTAGAGCAGTAGAGGGGAACCCATAATGGATGGTAGTGAAGAGAGATGAGTGCCAGTTTGGCTCTGAAATTATGTGCAGTGGGAAGTAGTACAGCTCATTAACAAACCTTCCTTTAATAAAGTTTTTCCAGGGAAAGATCTTGATCTGAATCCCAAAAGAGCTGTCACCAGATGTTGTGAGTTTACTTAATGGATCCAAAGGCACAGGGGGTGGACTGTAGCACATAGTCATGAATAGTCCAGATCCCTTTCCTCTTATAACCAGGGCACTTGTGCCCTCAATCACTAGGCATATTAGAGGCCAGTGGCTTAACTGCTGAGTCTCTTTCTAGGACTGACTTCAGCTAAAGGGATTTCTTCTTTACTAAGATTAAGCACCCTTTCTTGGAGCAGCCCACAAGAGGTGACTGGTTGATGCAGGGGTACAAAAGCTCATCTACTTTCCTTCTGCACGGGATACCTTTGAAAGGATCCACAGCCCATATTCCCTTCTGACTCTTCTGCTGTAGCTGTATTGTAGCTCAGCTTCCCCTTTGCCTCCTGCTACTGCCATCACCTTCATTCCTTCTCAGGATGTTCCAAGAGTGCTTTCCACTAAGACCTCATCTTCAAAATCCCCATCTTGAAGTCTGCTTAGGGGGCAACACAGTCACAGATATGTATATATCAAATAGATAAGTCCTCACAGCGTTAGGACTCCAAATGGAGGAGAAGGAAAAGGTTAAGTAGTGAAGGGCAAACTTCTCGTTTTTGTGGCAGGATTGGGGTAGAATCAACACGTATATTCCACTTATTGGAGTGTCCTTTGTGCTGTTAGGTATCACTAAAACACCATGTAGGGAGACTGATGAGTAGGGACTCATTTCTACTAGTTATTCAAATGTCTTTAATACATGAACAGCTATAATCAAAAGCCAACATGATATGCTGGTCAGTGTTTTACCAAAGTTAAATCTTTTTTTTTTTTTCATAAGTGCATTTAATAACTGTAAAGGACTCTTACCTCCCAATCATCAGGATGTTTTGTGATTTTAAAAATCCGGAAATCAGGAAGATTCTTTTGTAAGTAGTCTGCCAGAAGCTCTGCCTTAGCATAATATGGACAGTTTGCTCTACCTAGAAGAGTTCAAAGTAGCCATGTTTTCTTTTAACACACACAAAACACCATGCAGTCATGAGGACTTACAGCACACTTAGAGAATGCACTGTAGCTAAAATATAATTTTATAGCAAAATTACAAAATAAACTTCTGTAACACAAACATCTGATTTTTTACATTAATAAAAATAAGATGCATTTCATAGATCAGAATCCTACATAATAACATTTTGTGGAAAAGAGAATGTTTTAAATATTTACTCTGCTCTAGTACTCTGCTATATCACATGAGAGACTATAACACACTATTTAAGCACAGCACACTAACAGCAAGCTACTCATTAGAAGCCACTCAAGGGCCCAGTGAGACGGCTCAGCTGATGAAGGCACTTGTCACTAAGTCTGAAGACCTAAATTCAATCTCCAGGACTCACACGGTAGAGGGAGAGAACCAACTCCTGTAAGTTATTCTTTACCCTCTATATTCTCCCCCACCCTGTCTTCCCTCCCCTCCCCTCCCTGCTCTCTCTCTCTCTCTCTCTCTCTCTCTCTCTCTCTCTCACACACACACACACACACACACATGTAAAACAAATAAATTAGTGTTATAAAAACAACACTCTAAAGTAAAGTGTGAGATAAGTAGTGGAAGTAAGTCCCTTTTGGATTTGGTGTGTGGTCCAGAATTGTGGGGAAGCTGAGGGAGAAGGAAGAATCTGGGGCTAATTGCCATTTTCAGGGTGACGTTATTGGAGAGAAATCATGGGTGAGAAATTCAGACAGGTATTAGGAGGAACACGCAGAGCATGTGGGCAGACATAACTGGCAGGGTGTCTGATGCCCAGTCTGAGGTCCAAGTACCAAGGGAGAGCTTCACTTGCACACTTTACAGTAGGAACACATGCTAAGTTAAACTACCCTAGGGGATGGAATGGATGTCGGAGGAGGAGGAGGAGGAGGAGGAGAGGAGGAGGAGGAGGAAGGAGGAGGGGGAGGAGGAGGAGGAGGAGGAGGGGGAGGGGGAGGAAGTACCTCCTGTGGAACCTTCTTCCTCAGCCTCACAGACTCCTCAACTTCAATCCTTCTCAACACCTCTGTATTCACAGGCCTCTCTGTCTAATTCAAATTCATCTTTAATTATGTCAGGCATTTTATGGCTCACATTTAATGATCCTGGCCACTTCCTGGAAAATTAGCTTGTAAAAGCCCCACATCTGAGATGACCTCTATTACCTACCTTTCCTGAATCTGGGCTCCTTCTTCCCAGACATCACTGACAAGATAACAGGAGATGGATATAAAGAATGGAGGAGAAGTTTCCAACAGAAGAGGGCTCCACTTATGTTCTGAAGCTCTCGTTTTGTCTTGGAAGCCTTGTTCAACAAATTATCCCCACCCTATCAGGCTCTTACTTCTGTTTTTAGTGTCTCCTTTCAGGCATAGTTAAATATATTCAGCTTAAACTTTATTTTCTCCTTCCTAAACAACAAAAGGGCCTGTCCCCTCTCCCCAGATACTGCTTTCTATATACCCGTTTCTGTTGAAACTTCTCTTAGAGATCTTCTGCCATTGCCATCCTTGGTTGTTATGTTTAAATTTATTTATGATTGCAACATAATCTAGCTTCTTCCACAATTTTCCAGAAGGAGACTAAGGACCTCCAGTCCTTAATACGATGAGGTGTTTTGTTTTGTTTTTAAATCCAGTTCTCCTTGACCCCTGGTAATGTTTCTCACCGTTGCCCGTTTCCATTTCCAGCGCAGTGAATCCTGGAGTGCACCACGATGGTGAGATCTACTGCAGGTTTTCCTTCTCCATTTCTGGCCAGTCTTTTCTATACTTTGGAAGTTCCTGTTCCCTCTACAATCCACTGAAAGGTAGCATTCTTCAAGGCACCCAGTTTCATCCTTCATCTGTTTGGTTTCAAGCAGCAATCTGTGTGCCCAGCTCAGGCATATAGGCATGGAGTTGTATCTAGTTGTATATACCCTCTCTTTCTGAACACACCGTGGTACTCGGCAGGATAAACTGGATTCTGTTCTGGAATGACTAAGGTAATGTCTTATTCTGACTCCATTTTGTATTTGCTCAAACAGTTCTCAGCCTTCTAGCCCATCCTCTGAAAGGTTGTGTCTGCCTTGGCAACACATGTGAGATTTCCATGGCCTTGACCATGGTCCGGATGTATTAACCAACATAATTAAAGTAAAACAAAATAATACAAGTAATAAAATAATTGTTATGCTATGTCTGAAATAATTACTATGCACTGCCAGGAATGAAGTTTTCAGTGGTACTCTGATCCTCATCTCACTTTGATGTAAATTATGGTCTTTGTGGTTTTGTCTTTTAAAATGCCATACTTCTACACTCGGGCACCAAGAAACTTTCTAGAGGCACATGCTCACTCTTGGTCTAACCATTAATAAAATGACTAACAACTTTAATGTAGTTGTCAATAACTACATCGCATGAATCATTTCAATTCAGAGTTTCCTACCAGAAATGTCCCCTTTGCTATAGTAGCTATGTTTGCCTCCTTGTTTAAGAGTCTTAGGAGTAGCTGGGTGTAGCGGTGCACGTCTTTAATTCTAGCACTCTGGAGGAAGAGGCATGCAGATCTCTGTGAATTTAGCCCAGTCTGGTCTACATAGCCAGGCTCAAATCACCCAGCGCTACATAGTGAGACTGTCTCACAAAAGAGAGAAAATACTATGAGTATCTAGATGGTTAAAATAGTCATCTGTGAAAGTTTTTCAAGTGACTCCCAATCTACCCAATTATCCAATACTTAGGAGTACAACTTTTCCTTTATTTTCTGTACTCATTCAGTGAACTGGATATCTTGTTCTACATATTCCATCTCTCAGATATGTTCAGAATATGTTCTACATATTCCTTTCCCCAGTCCAGTTGCCTTTCTCCACTTATATTGCCCACGGTGCTAAAGCAGCCTCCCTGTACTATGTAGCTCCAGTCTCCTAACTTGTCTCTTGTTGCGTCCACAACACACGCACATTTCCTTTCCTTTCCCCTTATAAAAAATCCTCCCAGGTACTTCGGCCAAAGTCTAAACTATTGAACGTGGTTCAGAAGAATCTGCATTGTCTCACTTTGTCTCCAGCTTAGGGGACTCTCCTCTTTGCACTCTTTCTTCCAGTCCTACTAAATTCATTTTAAATGCACACTTACTAAATACTCTCAATTACCACCAAATTGGCCACAATCTCTAGCAAGACCTATCTTGACTGGGATGGGGAGCTTTGTGGTTCTCTGGCAACTGTGCACAAAGGTGGCACAGGCTCTCTCAGCAGAGCCTCAGAGTTACTACCTGAATGCGTTGAGTTTCTGTAGACAACCATACACTGTCTTTATAGGCTCTGCGAACTCCAGCTGTACTCCCTGCTACCAGGCCTAAATTGTTCCGTTTCTTCCTGCGCATCTTCTCTGCTTGGTAACTCTAACTGTTCAGACATTTGCTTAACCACCTCTCTCTCTGGGACGAGCTTGCCTAGCTAGGTCCTTTGCCACTATCTCCTTGAGAACACTGCCCTGTTACATACAAAGGGCCCTGAAACTTTTCTACTGTATTCCAAGCATCCAGTTTTCTAATGCTAAAAAATATGTATCTGAATGAATAGAGAAGTAAAAGAAATACTTTCAAAGAGATGGCAAATGTCAATGTGTTCAATATGACAAAGAAGTCAACTAAGACAAAGACTGAACAGCCTATCTAATGGGTAAAGACAAGTTTCCATACGAAGGCAAAAGCCAGATTGAGTGCAATGAAGGGCTAGAGAGAGAACAGCAGTCAACTCTTTTACGGAGCTTGGTGAGAGCCTGGCAGTAGTGGCGCAGGCCTTTAATCCCAGCATGGCCAGCCTGGTCTACAGAGTGAGTTCCAGGAAACCAGAGTTACAACAGAGAAATTCTATTCAAACCAACAACCAACCAAACAAAAAAGTTTGGCGAGAAGAGAGGAAGCAGACCCAGTAAGCAGCCTGTTGCAACAAGCGCTGGTGTTGCTTCTAGCTGCATAGATGATCTTTTAAAAATGCAAACCCATTGACACTATTCTACTTAAATTCTTCCAATGGCTCGTCGTTGTGTTCAAGATTTAGTTCAGACATTTTTACTGGATGTTTGTGAGATCAAAGGATCTAGTTTCCATTTTGTAAGTTTAACCCCGGGTCCTGTTATACTCCTACATCAGGTTCTTAGTCTGCAACTCTTCTAGCCTTTGCCTTTATCTGGGATGATTCCTTTAACAGCTTCTCTAGTTTGCCCCTTGTGTCCAACCCTCCCCTATCCCACACCCCTGCGCACCCCCCCTCACCCCACTGCATTAACCACGGCAGATTAAAGTAATTCTTTATACGCTTTGTACTCCTGTGGGAAGTAAAACTCGGGAAAGGCAGAGGTGAAAAATTTCCCCACTGTTTCCCCAGTGCTCATCAGAGCTTGGCACAGCGTCACATCACTTTGTACGAATGCCTGGAAAGCCTGGTGTGATCCGTCCAGAGGATGGGGCTGCAGAAGAAGCCAGTTAACAAGGCTGACAAACGGCCGCGGGAAACGATCTGAGGGCTGACTGGAGAAGCACTCACCCGCGATCACGAATTTGGCCATGATCTCCAGCAGACCTAAAGACTGGGATCAAGGCGTCACGGTTTCCTGGCAACCGCAGTGCTCGCCAAGAGTCGCGCAGGCGCTCTCAGAAGCTGCCGCATCGCCCGAAGCGAGCTCAAAGTTATTGCTTGAATACATGAAGTTTCTGTAAATAGCTATTCGTGGTCTTTTAAAGCTCCGTGGTCGGTCTTCTACAGCCCTCCACTCTATTTCTTCATCTGAGAAGAGAAACCATTGTTTCTGATAGTTTTTTTCTTCTACACGTGGCTTTCTACGGTCACCGCGAACCTACGTTTTTTGACCTGCATAGGAATCCGTAGAACCTCACCAGCCGCGCAACTCTGTGTGGAACTGTCATGGCTGCGCCTATGTGTATCCGCGGGGATCTGTTCTAAGGTGAGTGGGTGACTAGCTTAAGCGGAATCGTGGGCGGAAGGGTCGTTGTCTTTCAACCAGGTGGAGAAAAAGCTTGAGAAGTGGCCGCGGCCTCAGTTTGGGGTGACGTGATGATGCAGGGTGGCCCAATTGCGAAAGAACCCGGGCCCCGCTTTTGGGATCTTGAAGTTGGATGACTGTAGCTTCTCAAGCACGAAGCACATCGCTTTCATTTTAGCCACTGTTTATTTTTATCTTACGTGCATTGGTGTTTTGCCTGCATGTGCGTCTGTGTGAGGGTGTCGGATCCCCTGGAACCGGAGTTACAGACAGTTGTGAGCGGCCATGTGGGTGCTGGGACTCGAACCCGGCTCCTCTGGAAGAGACCCTGGAGACACCGTTCCAGTTCCCCATCCCCAGGAAGTTTTCTTAACAGTTTGGTTTGGCCATTGCGAGATCATGTCGTTGGAAGTGTCCCATCAGTGGTGCTGTTTTCAATGGAGGCCTCCAAGGTAGTGTTAGCAAAAGTCCTCTTAGCGGAGAAAGATTTATTGAACGTCTACACTCGAAATCCTTATTTATTTATTTATTTATTTATTTATTTATTTATTTATTGAACGGCCATACGCGAAATATTTATTTATGTATCTATCTATCTATCTATCTATCTATCTATCTATCTATTTATTTAAAAGAAGCTACTTTATGCCAGGCAGTGGTGGCACATGCTGGTAATCCCAGTACTCAGGATTTCTGTGAGTTTGAGGCCAACATACTTCCGGACAGCCAGGGCTACACAGAGAGAAACCCTGTCTCGAAAAAACAAACAAAACAAAACAAAACAAAAAAAAAAGCCACTTTGTATCACAACTGCTAAAGTGACTAACCTGGGTGCATTACAGCGATGTCTACACTGAAATAAAACTGGAAGAAACATACTGGGGACATAGCCATACCATTTTAATATAAAGATCTGTGCTAACAGGTACCCCTGCAAGCCCTGTTAGATGTATTTCCCTTACTTAAGCTAATTTTTTAATTATTGTTTCTTTTATTCACCCATTCCCTACAGGACAGTCCACAGCATGTGCTCTCTTTTAATAAGAAGGTAACTTTTATTGCATCTTGAGTATTTGGAAGAGTGTCAGTGGATAGCAAAATGAATAACAAAGCCCGTTTGTTGTTATGGAGCATCAGACAATTCAGTGCTTTAGTTCCAAGAAGCAGAGCTTTGAGGATATACCCTTTGGGATTTTGCAGACCAAATTTTGTTCATTCGAAACGGAACCCTAAAAACTGTCTGTTAAATGGTTTTGATGAGAGATTGCTTCCATCTGTTAGATACCTCTTTCAGGATATATATTTTTTGAAATCAGTAGATGGTTATATTCAAACTAAAGACATAAGCCATGCAGTTGCTTTTAAACTTGACAGAATGCTTTGTCCTAGAAGACTGTCCTTTGACTCAAAACATTCTCTTGTCTCCGATGGGACGTCTGATCATGATTCAGTGAAAATAGACTTTCATCAGACCTCCAGTGAAGATGTGCTCACCCAGAAAATGAAACCAACCCCTGTGAATCATAAAAAGCTCGCCCAGGAGTGTAACTCTCTGAGTGATGTGCTGGACACATTTGCCAAAGCACCTACATTTCCGAGTAGTAATTATTTCTTAGCCATGTGGACGATTGCCAAAAGAGTATCTGGTGACAAGAGGCGCTTTGAGAAACAGCTGATGTTCACTCACCCCGCCTTTAGCCAGCTGTGTGAACATATGATGAGAGAAGCTAAGATTATGCATTATGACCACCTTTTGTTCAGTCTTAATGCTATAGTGAAGCTCGGAATCCCTCAGAATACTCTCATGGTACAGACTTTGCTGAGGACGATTCAGGTAAGCCAAAAGGTGACGGAAGTGGGGCTTTACTGTGTTGAACATATTTTGAAGGAGTCAAGGGAGAATACATGCCTTTGTGTCCATTTCTGGATCATGTATTATATGATGAGAAGACCTTATGTTAGCTAATTTCTTTGGCTTTGGGAATTTGTGAAAGCCTGCCCTACTTAACCTTCTCCAGGGTTAAGTGGGAATGGAGAAGCTAAAATGAAGAGCGATGCAAGATGTGCAAAGAAAGGTTGGATAGTTGAAGGAAAAAGGGAAAGGAAGGAAGGTGAACTAACATTTTCTTTTCAGAATCCGAATCCTCTCAACAGTACTGCAGACTAGGAAACAGACTTAATGATATCAAGCTGCTTGGTTAACAGCTAGTGGATTCCTTTATTCACACAGTGAATATATATATTGGGTGTTAGTCATGTACAAGGTAACACATTTATCAGTGGGTAAAAAAGATGTAACACGTAGTTCTTTATAATCATGACCCTAAACTGGAAATCATGGTCTAAACTGGAAGATGGATTTGCAGGCAATTACAAGAGCGGTAACCAGCATTCCTTTAATGACTCATGATATATTGTAGGCACTGTGCTGAACACTCAGAGTACAGTTATCAAAATACTTATAGAGCTCTAGGTGAAATGAAGGAGAATATAGGGTCTTAATAGGATTTCCAACCTAGTTGTGTCTTCATAGCATGAAAATAAGATTGGGAGGAGGATACAAAGCCAGTGTCTAAGAAACAGCTAGCACTTTGTGAGAGGATTGGTAATGAAGGCATTGGTATCTGCAGCAGAGATTATATGCCTAACATCCAGTAGAAAAGTGTGGCTAGTCCGGGGAGCTGAAATAGTTTGGTGCTTCTGAAGCAAAGATTGTTGTGGGAAAGGGGTGGGGGAGGATGATAGGGTTGTGTGGTTGGGTAAGAAATTAGTTTTGTGTGTGGTGAGGGGCAAGGATTTGAGGCTGAAAGATAGTAGCAGAATTGTAAAAAGCTTTCAAAGCCTGGTGGAGTTTGTATTTGCCCAGAAGGCACAGTAGTCCATTGGGGTAATTTTAAGCAAGGGACTGACATGCACGAGTTTGCCTTTTAAGTTGAACAAGGGCGTTAGTGTCTTGCTTGGTGTCATTGAAATGGCACCGGATGTGAAGAAGTAATCATTTACTTTTTAAGAGTGGCTGTGCCAGACTTGTAAACTCACTAATTAGAAGTATCTTAAAATATATTTATTTCCTGCAGATAATCTGTCATATACTCTGTTTTACTAGAATTTATGAATTAAGTTCTCAAGCAACAACTTTGAAATTTTATGGTTTTCTAAGCCATAGAATAGCTGTTTGTTTGGCAGGTAACTGTATTCATTTCTTATTCAGTCCTTTAAAAATGATGTTGTGATCCACTCTCCACTGTCAGAGATGCTGTTATGTTCTAGACCTTGGGCAGACATTCATAACTGTGTAGCACCTCACTGGTGACATAGTTTGGAGTCAGTAAATCTGCATGTGATTGCGCCTCAGTAATGTGTGTGGGTGTCATAAGACATTTAGCCAGAGGTGAAAGGATAGTCAAGTAGTCTGACCTTTCACAGCAGTTGTTATGGGTCTATACGTTAGGGGAACTCTATTAGGGGAACTCTCATAGGAAGGAGGCCCCCCCCCCAAGCTTTATCCACTTAAAGTATTTTACTTTATAAGTAATGGTTAGCTGTACCCCTTAGCAAAGAGTAAAGGCTTCCTCCGACATGGTCCTACTCTTAGAAGATGAGCTTTGGTTGAATTTTAGAGCACTAGAGAAGCTGCATCATTACTGTTTTCCAGATCTCCCCTACTGTTTCTGGAATAAACTGAGACCCAGATAGTGGTGGGAAGAGTGCAATGGGCCATGTGAATAAGATTGACAGGGCAGGCAAAGCATGATGCTTAGGAAAGACTATGTGAGAATTGTAGGGACACAGTCTTCTAGGGTTCATTTGAGGGAGCAGTTGACCTATATACTTTAGTAGCTCTTCTCTTACTCTACCATGTTGTCTTCATGGTAGTTTGGGGGCCCATAAAGGGATAAAAAAGATGTTTAATACAAGTTATTTCACAAGCAAAGGAATATAATCAGTATCAAATGGATTTCTGATGATGCATAAGAAAGTGTTGATGTATAAATTGTTGTGTGTCCA
Organism: Cricetomys ansorgei; assembly: GCA_026225945.1. Taxonomy (NCBI): domain Eukaryota; kingdom Metazoa; phylum Chordata; class Mammalia; order Rodentia; family Nesomyidae; genus Cricetomys; species Cricetomys ansorgei. Next base: position 3,265,474 of record JAMJFZ010001796.1, read on the forward strand.
TTATTTGGAAAAGTCACTGAATTGTCATATCTTATTTTCCAGAATAAGTGTCTATTGCGGACTTTGAAAACTACTGATCTGGTACTTAGACCTTTGAAAGCATGAGTTCAGAGGTTTTGCTTGGGAAAGCTAGTATACATCTCATTACCTTTGATGTTATTTGTAATTCTATTTTAATAGGAACGCATCAGTGAGTGTGATGAGAAATGTCTTTCAGTTTTGTCAACTGCTTTAGAGACAATGGAGCCATGCGCAAATGTGAATGCACTTCGAGCAGGACTGCGGTAAGAACCTCTTATGTTTTCTCCACGTCTTTCTCTGTGGCCCTGATATGGGAATTAAAAGTTCTGTTGAAAATTAAATCCTTTTTTTTTTTTTTTAAATCACCAGTAAGGTAGGCATTGGTGGTGGTTAATACTTTATTAAACTTAAAATTCTGATTTTGAATGAGATAAAGCTGGAGGTAGTATTTTTTAAAGGATCTACTTTATAAAAAGATGTGGGTGACATTAAAATTAGTTCTTTTTAGACCCTAGTACTAAGTGGAGGGAGAACTGACATGTATACTCATTCAGAATAGTTACTTGGTCACAGGGATTAATTACACTGGTTTATCTTTAAAAGATATAAAATTGTTACAAATGATCTGATATCACAGATTAAGGAGGTTGTGAGGATACCTTTAATCTGATGTGATTTGTTCATTAATAAAGACTGCAGTAATGCAAGAGCAAATATACTAGAATGATTTAGATCCTTCTCTAAGTACTTAAACCATGTTGGCCAGGTGGATTTCATATTTCTGGTCTATTCCAAGTAGGGGCTGGACCAAGTGAAATGCTCAGGTTTCTGGTATGGAGATACTAGTATTGTCCTGTATCTTGTGTCTAATGACAGAATCCTAGTTGGTCAGCAAGTTTGGAAGATAGAACATGTCTTCACATTACAAACAGTGATGAAATCTATTGGGAAAGACACACCGCTTGCTCTTAAGAAGAAATTGGAGGTAAACATCTGGCTTTTCTCTAGTGGGTGAAATTTGAAAAAAAAAAACTTTTGACCTGTTATTTCCTAAAGTTATTTTTTAAGGAGGACATGACTGTGTTTTTGGGTTTAGCTTTGCTGAAATGAATTAAGACATATTTATCTGAATGTGTAAACATATCTATCTACCTACCTATATTTACTTCTGTATTTCTTAAGCTTTATCCTTGTTTATTATATTCCCCACAAATGATAAATAAAATGCAAATTTGTTTCTCTACAGATGAAAGCCTTGAAGGAATTAGACAGATTTTCTGTCTTGAATAGCCAGCACATGTTTGAAGTATTAGCTGCCCTGGATCACCGTTCTGTTGTCCTTCTGAATGAATGCAGTAAGGTGGTCATAGGTAAGGGGACTTTTCCTATATGATCTGTCACATCTGACCTATTACTTGCTTTGAAACTATGGCTCTTATGATGCAACATTGATGATTAGTTACATATAAGTTTTATAGAGGCAGATGTATTTCTGTGTATTAATCTCGTGAGGGTTCAATAACAAGAAGACAGTTTCTGAGATCAGACCTGAGACCCCCCCAGGCAGAGGGTACAGCCTTTCATGGCCTAAGCCACCTGGACTGAACTCTGAGCAAATGGTCTCCAGATTATTTTATTGAGTAAGGGAACCACCCACCAATACAAAGCCCCGTTTTGCATTAATGAACAGAATCCTATAATCCCCTTTTCCCAATGCCTGGTCAGTTGACCTTGCAGCCACTAGGTGAAGGTCAAAAAGTGAGAGATACGGGTTTTTTCATATCTCCTTGTTGGTCTTTGGGAGGAACTACAGAAATCTTTTTCATTAGCAATAATATAAACAGAGGGAAAGATAATCCAAGCATCAGTTGTTTAGACAATTACTGGTTCCTCAAACTAGTATTTTTTCTGCATTCCAGAAGGCTGCAGTCCATCCACCCTAGGAAACTGGCTCCTAGGTGACCTTTCATCCAGCAGCTCATAGCAAATGTTTTAAAGTTTGCCAGGTGGTGGTTAGGTGTACTTGGGAGGCAGAAGCAGGTGGATCTTTGTCAATTTGAGGCCAGCCTGAGTTCCAGGACAGCTAGAGTTGCAACAGAGAAACACTGTCTTGAAAAAAAAAGTTTTAAACTTCATTTAACTACACAGATAGTATAAATAAATAGCTTTACAATATCAGAGGATAAGTTAAAATGTTCCACTACAATTTTTTCCAAAACAATTTTACAATTGTTTTCCTTTTAAATACAGTGTTATTTTTCCCCTAAAGAAGGTATTGAGTATCTTGAATCTTATGTTCAAAACCTCTAGTAATGCTTGTTTATTTAACTCATTCTTAAAGATAATATCCATGGGTGTCCTTTTAAAGTATTGATTGGCATACTCCAGTCCTGCAGAGACCTCTGGTACCAAAATGAAGATCTCTTCAAGAGCATAGCAGATTATGTGGCTACAACTTTTGACATTTGGAAGTTGAAACAAGTGAGTTTTCCATTGGGGCTACCCTTGAAAAACTTTCAGGAAGGTTAATCATTCATTTGTTGCTTTAAATGTTTCTTTCTTTCTGCTTTATAGAAGTCAGGATGGCAGAATATTCTAATGCTAAATTAGCTTAGCTCCTTATCTTTCTACAGGCTACTTATTGATAGAGTAGTCAATCCTTGAGATCCGTTTTTATCTGAAAGAAAAATTACATTGTCCAAAGTTTTTCTTCTGTTTGATAGAAGTTAACACTTCTATCAAAGTGTTACATGGTAGGTGGACTAACTATTTAGCATTGTATATCCTATTTTCTTGTTAGTTTTTGAATAATAAAGATGGGTCTAAATAATAAAGTGAGACAGGCTTGTGGTTTCAGAAGAATAAAACGTTACTACTTCGTGATCTTGTCTTTTGTTTTCTGTGGAGTAACAGCCTTTTAGGAATCATGTCTGACAGTCCAGATGTCTGAATGAAGCACTTGTGAAACTTGCTTTTTCTAGTGAAGTAAGTGGAGAGTGAGGTAGATTTCTGGGTTCCATTTGTTAAGAGAGTAAGATGAATTTTGAATTTATTATGAAAATTGCTATCAGAGACACTAATTCTTGTGGTAAATATTACCCAGTGGAAAATTGGAAGTGAAATTTATCTTAATCATGATATTTTACTGAGAAGCCACAGAGAGACTACGAGGAGCCCACTCTGGGTCTTCTTTATCAGATGAGACCCCGAGAGAGACACTGAGGCACGAATCGTTGCAAGAGCATGAGGTTTATTGTACAGGTCCTTCCTATGGTCGGGGTGGACCTCCATAGGGTCCCCACGCAGGGGGAGGAGGCCACACCGAGGGGATTTTCAGACTTGCTTATATACTCTTTCTTAGCAACCACATAACCTTTAAGCTGATTGGTTGGATACAATGATACCACATAACCTTTAAGCTGATTGGTTGGATACACTAATACCACATAATCTTTAAGCTGATTGGTTGGGTGCAATGACATAGATTGGTATATTCCAGGTGTATTGTTCTGTAGCTAGGGAGTGCTGAGCTGAAACCTATTCATATGTGAATATTACTAGAACTTTTCCTTATCTGAGTGCCAAGTTTTCTGGAAAGTTTAGGCAAAATTCAGGCCTACTTGTACATTCTCAAGCCTTACTAAAGTTTGGTCAAGTCTAGCCTTGGCCTTACATTACTTCCATAAATAATATAAGATACTGAAATGTTTGCGTTACAGAAACAAGTTTTGTTTGAAAATGCCACAATGAAATGTAACACTGTATATATTAATTTAAAAAATTTTAAAAGGCAAGAAAGATAGGAAAAATATTTGCAACTTGTTAGGGCTAAGATTCAGATAGCTCAGCTGGGCATCTTGGGTGGTACACCCCCAAGATCTCAGCTTCTTAGTGGGCTGAGGCTGGAGAATTGCAAGCTCAAGACCAGCTTATGAAGAATGGGGAGGGGAAGAAGGGGAAGGGGAAGAAGTAAAGGAAAGGGAAGGGGAAAGGGAAGGGAAGGAAAGGAAAGGGGGAAGGGAAGGGAAGGAAAAAGGAAAGAGAAAATGTTTGAAGTGGGCCATTCAGAAAAGGCACCATGTAAAGTAATTTTCAGATCTGTCCTATGAAAAACAGGTAGGAAAGGATTTTAAATGAGGTATAGAGATCGTGTATTCCTTGGTTTTCAGCTTAGGAAGAGATTGCTTGTTAAGTTGATATCTGATTAAAGAAAATATTAAAAAATGTAATTGTTCCTTTTTGTGTAGTATTTTGTTGTGTAAGTTTTAGAGATTTGAAAACTTAAAATAACATCTTGTAGCTGTTAAGTAATTTCCCCTCCCTTCTGTTTTTAAGGTTGTCTTTCTCCTCGTGTTATTCGAGAACCTTGGTTTTCGACCTTCTGATTTGATGGACAAGCTTATGGAGAAAGTAGTGGAGGAGCCTGGCTCTCTAAATGTGAAGAACATTGTCTCTATCCTCCACGTGTATTCTTCTCTCAATCATGTCCACAAAGACCAGAACATAGAGTACGTGTCATTGTCCCTGTGCATCTCACAGTGTTTACGGCAGTGGCTGCAGATGAGCTAACACATCAGCAAACATGACCGTGTTCACAGCCACCAAGTAGTCTAGAAACGCAACAGCATTTATTTATGGAGTTGAACAGCCTTTGCATTTTTTGTCTTGTTAGTTCATTTGATCTTTATGGTGCAGTTGTTCATTCATTATAGGAATTTTCACTTTGAACTCGTCTACTTTTCCCTACCGACTCCTGAATTAATTGTTCTTTTTAACTTTGTCAAAAAGCTGGGCAATGTCTCTTTACATTTATTTATTTATTTCTGTGATACGGGTTTTCACAGGGTTGGTGCTCCCCGAGCACACGCCCAGGTGGCAGTGCAGTGCTGCTGACTCTGGTAGCACAGCTGTCTGGAGCTGCACCCTCCTCCATATTTGAACAATCCCTGCTGAGCAGCACCTCAGCTCCTCCCCTCTCCCTTCCCCCTTCTTACCTCTATTCTACTGTTTCTGAACGTGAAATGTGTGTTAAGTGCCCATCTAGACTAGCTTATTCACTTAACACAGTGTCCTTTAAGTTCATCAGTATCACACCATGTGGAAGGATCTTTCTTTTTAGAGGCTTAATAGTATCCCAGTTGTATGTGACTACCACATTATGTTTATTCATATGTTGATAGACAGGCTGTTAGCATATGTTGACTTTTGTGTTGAGCCTGAGAGTGTATATATCCAGTCGAGTTCTGGGTTTCAGTTCTTGTAAATCAAAATATTCTTGCATGATGGACTGAGGTAGCCATGCCTGTAATCCCAGCACTTGGAAAGTTGGGACAGGAGGATTGCTGTGAGTTAGAGGCCAGCCTCTGCTACAGACTGAGACTCTTGTTTTAAAACCCAAAACAAAAAAGAGAAATATCCCTGAATGTAGAATCAAGAGACCATATGATAGCACTCCCTTTTTTACGTTTCGGGTTTTTATTTTTAGAGGAATCCTCACTGATTTACTTAGTTTTCTTCCAACAGTGAGCACAGTGTGGAAGGGCTGTACCCCAACAGTGCACAGTGTGGAAGAGCTGTAACCCGGCAGTGAACATTGTGTGGTGTGGGCTGCCCCTGATGGCTCCATGTCTCCTTGTCTTGATTTTGTAACCATCCTAACAAGTGCACAGGCACATCTCTTGGTGGTTTGGGTTTGCATTTCCTGACAGTTGTGTTGAGCATCCTTCCTTACAGTTGTGCACTGAGTGTCTATTCTGAGATACATGTGTTACATCCTGTGTCCATTTTCTGATCATGTCTTTATGCTGTTAAATTGTAGGCATTCCTTCTGTATTTTGGATGGTAATCCCCTGTTGGGTATGCAATTGGCAAATATTTTTCTGGCCTTCTTTGATTCTGTTAACTGCTTCTTTTGCTCTCGGAAGGTTTTTAGTTTGCTGCTGTCCCTCTTGACTATTGCTGCTTTTGTTTATTGCACTTTTTAATATTATACTCTAAAAATCATTGTTTTACACAATTTCAAAAAATAAAGCTTTCCCATATATTTTCCTTGTAGGACTTTTAGGAGTTCAGATCTTACGTGTAATCAATTTTAAGTGGATTTTTGTGTAAAGTGTAAGACGAAGGTTTAATTTTCCTTTTTTTATGCACATATCCGGTTTTCCCAACACTGTAGAGGAGACTGTCCTTTCTCTGTTGTATGTTCTTGGTGCCCTTGTTCGTTTTCATGCAGAACCGCTTTGTCTTGAATTCCCGTAGCTTTTTAATATATTCTGAAGTAGAAAGGCGTTGTAGTTCCAGCCTAGTTCTTTCTTCCCAAGATTGCTAAGGGAGTTTAGGCAGCTTGGTTTCCATATGGATTTCAGGTTCACATTTTTCTTTTCTGTGTATGAAAAATGCTATTGGAAGTTTAATAGAGACTGCACTGAATCATTGAGTCACTACAGATAATATGGACATTTTAACAATGTTGGCTTCCAGTCTCTGGGTGACTTGTGTCATCTTTAACTTCTTTAACCAGTGTTTTGTAGTTTGCAGGGTGTACGTCTCTCACCCTGGTTACGGTTTGTTCCTGTGGAGTTATTCTTTTTGATGTTATTATAAAGGAGATTGGACAGCTCATTAGAGTAGAGGAATAAAACAGATACTACTTTTCTGCTTTGAATCTTATTTATTCCCCGTTTCTTTACCTTTTCCTACTTAATTATTTATTCACCTAATTATTTTTTATTTATTTCACCTTATACTAGAATTTCTAGTAGTATATTAATTATAAGTGGGCAAGAAGAGGTATTCCTGCCTTATTTCTGAGTTTTTCACCATTTACTATGCTGCTGACTATACGGCTTTATTATATTGAAGTGCATTCCTTCCATACTGAATATCTTGGGAACGTTTATCACAAAAGGGTGTTGAGTTTTCTCCGATGCTTTTCTTCATGTATTAAGGCGATGGTGGGATTTTTCTTTTTACCCTTTATTCTATTAATGTGGCTTGTAACATTAATTGCGTGTGCCGAGACTACCTTGATCTTACTTGTTTGTAGTATATGTATGCTCCTTTTTCATGTGATGTTGAATTTGGTTTGCCAGTATTCTGCTTCTCTATAGCATGTTTGCCTAGCTTTGGTGTGAAGATAATGCTGGTCTTGTGAGTTTAGAAACGTTTTCTCTTCTGTACATGTTTGGGTGAGTTTAAGAGGGTTGTGTTAAATGTTCTTCCCAACATTTGGTAGAATTCACCAGTAAAATGCTCTGGTCCTTGACCTTTTCATTGTTGAGAGGTTGGGTTTTGTTTGAAGGTTCTGGCTGTAAGTATGTGCACTACTGAGCCATCTCGACTTTTTGTTAGGTTTCTGATTGCTGATTCAATCTCTGTATTCATTGTTGGCCTATTTTGATTTTCTTTTTCTTCATGGTTTAGTCTTTTATTGATTGTATCTGAATTTATTTCTTGGCTATGAATTTGTTAACAAACTATTTTTTCATAATTTATTAATCTCCTTTTATTGTATGTGTTAGGGGAGAGAGGCTGAACATGTACAGACTTTTTGTCATTTTTTTAATGAAAGTATCACAGCTACTTCTAGAATTTACATTTTATTAGATCTTATAAATAATCAAATGATGATTTAGAGTATGCAGGAGGGTGTGCGTAGGTTACATGCAAATGTTTTTGCTTGAGCTCACTATGTAGCCCATGCTGGCCTTAAGTTTTGATTCTCCTGCCTCAGTGTCCCAAGTGCTAGGTATATCTACCAGGCATAGTTTATGCAGTTCTTAGGATTGAACCTGAGGCTTCATGCCTGCTAAGCACTGTACCCGCTAAGTGACATCTCCAGCCCCTTTTATCATCTCTCCGGCATTGGTGGTATGGTCTCATCTCTCATTTCTGCTTTTCAGATTTCTATCTTTAGTTGGAGGTTTGCCACGTCTTATTCTGGTGGGTCTTTTTCCTGGTCCTTATTTGTTTCTGTTTAAATCTTCATTACTTTTTTTCCCTGCTAACTCTGGGTTTGGTTTGTTCTTTTTCTAGTTTCCTTTCTTTTTAAGATTTATTTATTTCCATTTTAAGTGTATGGGTGTTTTGCTTGCATATTTGTACAAAAGTTATATTTGTATCTATTACTATATGTGTGCCTGGTGCCTGTGGAGGCCAGAAAAGGAAGTTGGATCCTGGAACTGGAGTTACAGACAGTTGTGAACTGCCATGTTGGTGCTGGGAATGGAACTTAGATCTTCTGCAAGATCAGTCAGTGTTCTTAGCTGTTAAGCCATCTCTCCAATCTCTGTTTCTAGTTTGTTGAGATATAAATTAAAGTTGTTTATTTAAAAGATTCTTTTAAAGGTAGTGTTTATTACTGTAAACTTTTCTATTGGGTACTGCTTTTCTTAATATTATTATTTTTGGTGTGCTGTGACTTTGTTGAGATTTTTTAAATTTGCTGTTTGATTTCTTCTGTGATCCACTAGTTCAAGAATATGTTAAATGTCAAATACTTTTATCTTTATGAATTTTCCAGTTTTGCATTTGTTAGTGATTTCTAACTTACTGTTTTATAATCTAAACTAATATGGTATGACTTTATACTTTCTTAAATGTATTCACTTTGTTGAGACTTCACATGCAATCTGTCCTGCATATGCTTGAGAGAGAGTATCTGTTTAGATGCTGTCAGATGCGTGGTCTCTATGTCTCGCTGTCATCTTAGGTGTAGTATTGCTCAGGTTCTCTGTGTCCTAAGGACTTTTCTGTCTTGATTTCTGCACTGATGATTGTTGAATGAAGAGTAAGATCTCTTACGTTACTTCTATCTGTCTATAAGATCTCAGTTTTTGCTTTAGGTATGTTTCCTGATGTTGCTCCCGTATGTATTTGTAACTGTCCTACTTTCATGATGAACTGACTCCTAATAGAATGACTGTCTTTGTCTTACGAGTTTTTACTCAAAATCTTTGCTCTGAATGACCACCCCTGCTCTTCTTTGGTTGCCATTTGCTTGAAGTATCTTCTTCTATGTTTTCACTTTCAGATTGTGTGTCCTTAAATCTAAAATGAGCCTCTTGTACACACTACAGTTAGATCTTATCTAACTATTTTGTATCTGTTCAGCTACTTTATATCTTTTAATTGGGGAGTTTAATACATGTATCAGTTATGGTTTCTCATTGCTGTTGCAAAATACAGGATAAACAACTTAAGGAAAGGTTTACTCTGGCTCTCAGTTTGAGAGTGTAGCTAGTAGTGGCGAGGGAAGTCATGGTGGCAGGAACATGGGGCTGGTGACTTCATCCCCACTCAGGAAGCAGTGGTGAGCACTTCCATTTAGTAGCTTTCTCATTGTTACTGAGTCCAGGGTCCGAGGTCATAGATTAGTGCTGCCCACATTGAATGTGGGTGTCTTCCCTTCTCGGTTCAGCTATTCTGAAAATGCCCTGATAGACAGACTCAAAAGTATGTTTCCATGGTGACTGTACATCGTGTCAAGTTGGCAATGAAGAGTGATGACCGCAGCGCAGATACAGCTAAAGTATGTTTCCATGGTGACTGTACATCGTGTCAAGTTGGCAATGAAGAGTGATGACCGCAGCGCAGATACAGCTAAAGTATGTTTCCATGGTGACTGTACATCGTGTCAAGGTGACAATGAAGAGTGATGACCGCAGCGCAGATACAGCTAAAGTATGTTTCCATAGTGACTGTACATCGTGTCAAGGTGACAATGAAGAGTGATGACCACAGCGCAGATACAGCTAAAGCTTTTGTTGGTAGAGAAGGGCTCACTATTGCCGTTTTGTTTCCTGTCATAGTTCTTTCTGTATTTTCCTGTGTACCTTGATGTCTTTATTATTCCTCTTTTGTGTGACTTCAGTAGGTATTTTATTTGTGGGTACTGTAAGTATTATGTAACTGATATTATAGCAGTTAGTTCAGACCCGTAACTTTTGTCACATAGAAAGTCTGGACAGTTTTATTTTCTTGCCACTCTTTGTTATTGATTTTACAATTTATATCTTTAAGGTTGTATGTTTATTAACTTTTTAACAATTGTAGTATTCTTAGTATTTTCCTTTAGCCTTTGTACTGGAATTACAAGTGGTTTATAGACTACGGTGACTGCAGCGTGAGCCCCGCGCAGGCAGCTCCCGTCACTACCGCTGTCTCGCCATTTTCTCCAGGATCTAGTCTGTTCTTCCACATCCTGTGGTACTTCAGCTCTAACCTTACAGGCCTTCCTGCTGCCCTGGCCCCTGAGACTGCCCAGTGGTCTCAAACACTGGCCTGCACAGTCTTGTCTATCTGAGCTTTCTTCCGGGAATATTTGCCCTTGCTGCGAGCGTCTTTGCTTTATGCCTCTGCCCCACTGTCTTCCTGCCACACAGAACCTGTGCTGTCGGGGCTCCATTCAGATGGCATTCCCTTTCCTGTTGCATCTACCCTTCAAAATCTCCTCGAAGCTCCTCTCTCCCTCCTACACTGTCAAAGTACTCTGTGTGTATTCTGCTTTTTTGTGTGTCATGCTACCGATAACATAATTCCTGAGAGTCAGACTTAATGGAGGTTCGAGGTAAATCTGCCATTTATTAACAATGTCACCTCTCTAAAGTGTTACCCTCCCACTCCGTCTGTGCTTAGCTACTGTGTTATACTGCACACCCGTAGCTGTGAATGCTAGGGTTAGGCTTGCGATTTATTACCAAGAGTTGTGATGGCTAGGAATTTTTAATTGCTTATAAAACTGCAGCAGTAGTCCAGGCCTTGTAGAAACTGTGTGAAGAGTAAAAGGCTCTGGTGCCTGACCATTTAGGTTCTAACACTGCCTGTTTTTTCTTGACTGCACAGGCTGCCCATCCTTGGTAATTAGTTCATGGATGAGTTACTCAACTTCTGAGCCTGTTCACTCATCTTTATTTATGAGAATAATAATACTGCTACCCCATAGAGTTTTAATAGGAGTGAAATGATTGAAAGCCTATAAAACATTTTTATGCAGTACATCTGCAGTAGTCAATTACTGGAAATGTACACTTACCATGGATGTTGCCATGCCCTGCACTGTGTGTGGGTGCTTATTTACAAGTCTGATTGTCTCATCTCACTTATTTGCATTCCTGAAAGACCTTGTTCTTTAACATGGAATCAGCTCTTCTGTGACCTTGTCTCGTGAGTTCATTTGAAATCTGACTTTCTTTTGTTTCCCAAAAGGTTCCTAGAAGCTATGGCTAGTGCTCTGACTGGCTGTCTTCACCACATGTCTTCTGAAAACCTACTGAATACTGTGCATTCGTTTTGCATGATGGATTACTTCCCCCTGGCCCCTATTAACCAACTTATCCAAAAGAATGTCATCAGTGAGCTGCTGACTTCAGGTAGTACGTCACCTTATTGTTCTGAGTGGGATTTCTAGAGCAATAGTTGTTCAAACATGCAGAGCAAATGTTGATGAGAACAGACAATATGGCGAAGTCAAAGGTCAGTTTCAAACTCCCAGCCCGCAGAGCCACCCAGCTTTAGTGACGTGTACTGCAGGAAAACTAAGATCTGCACAGTTGCTCTTTCAACCTGCACTGCGTGCACAGTGTCTACTGCCTGTACATATTCAAAGCTCTGTGGTTTATTTTTTGTTTGTTTGCGGGGGGCTTGAGTTCGAGACAGGCTTTCAGTGTTGTAACTGGCTGTCCTGGAACTCGCTCTTTAGTTCAGGCTGGCCTTGAACTTACAGAGATTCACCTGCCTCTGCCTCCCAAGTGCTGGGATTAAAGGTGTGCTGCCACCACCTGGCTAAGCTCAGTGTTCTTGATCAGAGTTGTTTGCATTCCGTTTCTTAAGTACACCATTGACAGCCAACCCAAGTCATCTAGAATCGGTCACTCCTGGTCTGTAATGAGATAGCCTGTTAGATCTAGTGACCAAAGAGGTACCAAATTAGAAATTAGTGAAATTATTTATTCTTGAAACTAAATTAATCATTGACTTTTTTTGGAGCTCATGTCTGTGTAGCCCAGGCTGGCCTGGAAATCAGACATCCACCTGCCTCTGCTTCCCAAGGGGGGAATTTCCAAGTGCTGGGATTACAGGTGTATGTTACCATGTCCCACAGTCATTGACGCTAAATGAAGAAAATATTTGGGTAGATGTACAAAATTTAATAGTGTGACTTAGAATGAAGTAGCTATAGGTCATTTTATAAACAGTGTTATAAAATATTGAAATTGAGCTGTAAGGAGTTAACCCTATTTACTGGTTTTTAAAAAATAGTTTATTATTGGAGAATAAACATAGAACCTGAATTCTAGTCCCAACTTCTTGGACAGTTTCTTTCCTATAGACCAAGTCAATTCTTAAGATAGTTTAAAGTTTAAAAAATTGACAAATACAGGTCAAAGTCATTGAGAGTCCTGGGAATAAAGAAGAGGCATCAAACCCCTCCCCTCAGGGCTCAGGGAGCTCTACAGAAGAGGCGGTAGGAAGGGGCCAGAGGGAATGCATGCCTCCAAGGGAACAGTGCCTTCCAGACACAAGAGGACTCTCAAACACTGTGGTAGCACACACAGGGCCTGTACAGGTTCAAGCCAGATTGGGGCACAGCACTGAGAGGGGGAAGGGGACATGAGCATCCATCCCTAATCAAGAAACTATCTGCAATTGATACCCACTTGCAAAGTAAAAATTAGTTTTCTCCAGTGGAGTCTCACTGGGTATATTAACTATACTTAAAAGCAGACTCTGTCCATCAGTGGGCGGCCAGCACAGAATGAACTCGATGATACCTTTATAGACCTATTGTCTTTTGTTGTCTTACTGTTCTTTTGCTTGTATATTTTGGTTTCTGGTTTTGTGTTTTTATTGGTGCGTGTATTTCTTTTTTTTTTAAATTCTGGTTTGCTTGGGTTTTTGTCTGTTTGTTTGTTTACCTGTTTGTTTTCTAAAGGGAGCAAGAAGGAAAGGGTATGGAGTTGAGTGGGTGGGGAGGATCTGGGAGGAGTTGGGGGCGAGGAAACCATGATCAGAATATACTGCATCAAAAATTTTTTTCAGTAAAAAGTAGGATGAAGTGGAGAGAGGAAGGGAGGGTAAGTAAAGGTAATGGGGTGAGCACGATCAATGTTCCTTGTGTATACACGCGTGCAAATGTAACCCACTGTTTTTGGTTGTGAATTAATATACATTAAATAAAAAGATTTTAAGAGGTGGTTAGAAATACAGATACATTAGTATTTAAAAATATGTCATTAGTGTTTTAATCACGTATTTGCTTTTGTATTTTTAGGTGACACAGAGAAGAATATTCATAAGCTTCATGTTTTGAATACTTGTCTGAAACTTGATGAAACTGCTTATTATGAAGCTCTCCACATACCACTGCCACAGCTGCCCCCGTCACCGTCGCATCCGAACGAGAAGGCCGCAGAGGTGCTCAGCAGCCTTCTGGGAGGCGAAGGGTGCTTCTTGAGAAATGTGCAGTTGCCGCACAATTACCACATCGGTATGGGATTCCCTGTATTTTAGCTTTAGAGTTTATTTTCTGTTTGTTCTGACAAAAGATTAGGAGATTTTATTGAAACATGAGTAGTGTATTTACATCATTTCTACCCCTGTCTCCCCCTGCAACTCCTTCCATGCCCCACTGAGTTCCTCTCAGATCCATGACATTGTCTTCACTGTTACACATGTGCACACATGCACACACGTATCAGTACAGCTTGCTGAGTCCATTCCATGCTGCTTGCTTACCACGGACCACCCGGGACTAGGTGACTTACCATAAGGCTTGTCCCTGAGACTCATTCTCCTCTCAGCAGCCATTAATTGCCTTTAGCTCTTCAACTAGGGTAGGGCCTTATGAGATTTTCCCATCCATACTGGCATGCCGACTGGTGGTAGTGTTGTGCAGGTCTTGTCTAGGTAACATACTGTTAAGATTTCCTGGCGCAGCATCCCCTCACGTGTGAACACTGTCTCGCAGCAGGTGCCCGGCCCTCCGGCTCGTGCCATCTTTCTGTGCCTTCTTCTGAGACGTTCCCTAAGCCTTAGATGTAGTGACTGCTCTGTAGATGCGCCAGCTGTGGGCTGGGCATCCCACAGTCAGTTGTTCTCTGCCTTTGGAACAGCTGTGGATTTCTGTAAGATCTCTCCTGCAGAAAGAAGCTTCTTTGATGAGTAGAGCTACACTTATCTGTGGGTAAGGATAAAGTATTCAGAATGGAGTAAGAAATGATGCTGGTTTAGAAAAGTGGCAGTAGTAGGTTCTTCTCTAAGATCTGTGACCTCATCAGCCACAGGTAGTTGGCTAGGTTTCTATGAATAATCTCCTATCGAGCAGGCCTTAAATCCAATTAGACGGGCGTTGTTTTTGCCCAAGATATAGGTGCCCCCCTTGGGGCTGTCTTGTCATGCTGTCATTGTGTGGTTCGAAGGCTTCACCTCTGGGTAGGACTGCTGATGGCTTTTCTTTCTTGGCAGCTTGCATAGGACTTTTGGATAGTGTGAGACCTAGAGAGGGGGCTTGCAGGTGAGTTCTAGCTTACTTTTTCCCACGTCCTATATCTGAAGTGTGTGGTGTCTTCAGTAATAGGATCATACCTTTAAGTTCTAGGAGGCAACCAAGGGCAACCACAGTAGCCTATATTATTTTGGGAATCTCTGATTCCCCTGACCAACAACTCAGGAGATTTCCCAGGCCTGGACCTGGGTTTTCGTAGTCTTTGATTCTTGTTCTGCAGAAGTGACTTTAGTGTGACCATCCCCAGTTTCTCTGTTTGAAAGGGCAACAACAATAGGTCTCATGGAATTCTGTGACTAACACACTAAGTTACACACATAGAATCCCTGTACTAGCGTCTGCCTCATTGTAAGTTCTCAGTTCTATTTTAACTGCTGTCATCGTCGTGTCCGGTGCTGCTGGTATCAGACTTTGGATATACAGAAAAACACTCTGAGCAGTTCTTGAGAAATTAATACCAACGTTCTTTTTTTTTTCCTTTCAGATTTTGAAATCAGAATGGATACTAACAGGACCCAAGTATTTTCACTTTCTGATGTAGATGCAACTTCTGCCATGAACATGCAAAGGTGGTTTATGTACACTCACTTGCTCGGCGTTCTAGATTAAAAATTTAGTAAAATAGACTTCCTATCAAATAACAGTATCAAAAAGACCTTATGAATGTAGCTTGCAGCACACCAGAATCTGCTGCATGTGGCTGAATTCAACAGACTGGAATCGGGATGCCTGCAGAACCAGACAGTTTAAAAATTAGTGCAGAGAGGTAACAGTTCAGTAAGACAATGTTAACATGAGGAACCGTCCGTGCAGTGTAAAACTTCAGCTAAGATAATACAGTGACCGTATACTTGAGGCATCTACAGAAATTACATTCCCAGTGCTTTTACCCTTCCTCCTGGTCCGTTCTTTTTAGCTCTAAAATTGGTATTTGTAGATTGGAGCGCATTGAAGCTAATCCAAGTCACTTTCTTGATTCACATGCTTCTGGGAGAAATATGATGTCATACCATGAAAGAATGCTGCCTGTTCAGTGGAAGCAAAAGATCATGGATTCATTCCACAAACATCTGTTTTGTCAGCCTTTGGAAAGGTTCTGCTAGGCCTGTGGGGGACACAAAGATGAGTCAGATGTATTCTCTCACCCCAGGGAATTTATGCACCGGGACTCCTCCAGACAGGCACATTCACAGAGTGGTGAGGAGCAGGAAGAACCATAAGGATTCAAGCTCCTGTCTGCTCATCCCCTTCCATTCACATGGTGTTCTGTGTCTTTCTTACTCTCTGCATCCATCTGGCTTATTCCTTGGTGATCTTTTTCAAGTGTTATGTTACCCAGATGCAGTTAAGAAAGCCTTCTCTCATCCTATTAAATCCAGTTTTCCCTTTTAAATCTACCGTTCTGACATAAAATCATGATACAGTAGTTGGTAGCAGAAAGTGCTGGGAAGTGCAAAAACTGAGTGGTCTCTGGTAAATATAAAGTTTCTCAGTGAAAGCCAGTGTCCTGGAGAAGACAGAGGGAGTAGAAGTACCCTTTTTGCTTTTCTTTTTTCTCCCAGTGAACTTCCAGAAAGCAGGGAACTATGAGACTCAAAGCACTGCTTTCCCACTTTCCTTCAGACTTCTCTATGAGTAGCCTTTGCCATAGCTTATCTTGTATCTGGTCTTGAGTTTAGATCCAAACCATTGGCTGTTGCCTTCACTGTGCACTCCTTCGCCTGCAGAGGCTGAGTGACAGAAGGACAGAGTAGGGAGTGATGGGACCCAAGGTCCGTGAAGAGCTCAGCCTGAGATCCCGAGAGTAGGATGCAGCAAAATTCCAGATGCTCACTTGACACTGTGTTTTGTTTTTTCTTTTCAGAGTAGCAGTGCTATGTGTTCCTAAGTCCGTTTATTGTTTGAATTCAAACCACTTCAGAGGATTGTTTGCTATGAAAATGCGACATTTGAATTTAATGGGTTTCCATGTGATCTTGGTAAGAAAACATGTGAACGGACTATTTCCTGTGTTAGAGCCGTGCATTCTCCCAGCTACCCAGACGCTATAGTTGAAGGTGGTCTGTCAGAAGGAACATTCTAGTATGTGATTTACCTTCTACTTCTAGCTGGGTATTGTCCTCTACTAGGGAGTTAATAGATGGTATCTGGTCAGCCTTAATCTCTTTTTAATGAAGAAGAGGATAATAATACCTTTTCTTATTGAATTTAAGACACATGAAATTTCCTCCAAATATTTCAGATTATCTTGAACAAGGATTGATGTTAAGGCTCTTGTTTTCTGGGCCAGTGTGACTCTTCAGTATATGCTTGTCTCCCAGAGAGCTGGACGAAGATTCTTTTAGGCTTCCCTTTGACCCTCAGTGTGATGGCTTTTCTTGAACAGCCTTTTCAGATCTCCCCGTCTATAGCCAGGACCTTATGATCTTTGGCTCTATCTACTGTAAAAGGTTTTAAACGTAAAAGATTTTTCCTTTAAAATGTGATGGCTGTGTTCTGCCGTTTAGAAGGTCTGAGCTCTTAAAGGCTGTAGCTGTTTCTAAATGGTGTTTCTAAGCTTTGAAACCTTTGTAACCATTACTTTTTCACTTGTAACTGGACTCCTAATGGAACTCCACCCCCTCAGGTTCAGTTTCTCCTGGCAGTTACTAAGAAAGATCCTAACATGTAACTTTTTAAAACCCCAGTTAGTTCTACTTTATCTGAGCTTTATTTCTGCCTGCTTTCGTATCATCAGTTCTGGTGCTCACTCTTCCCCTGTCACCACCCAACTGAACTTTCCAGAGGGCACACTTCTCTTAAATACCTCCCTCCAAGCTGTTCCCAGAAGTCCAAGTGGCATGTAAGCATAAGGAAGGCTGCACAGCACAAAAAAAGCCACTTAGCAAAGCGTTCCTTTATAATCCGTAGGCTTTCTCATGTGGTCTTGAACACAGTGTGAAGTGTAAACACTCAGATCTCCCATTATTGTATTTTATTGCCCCAGCGTGGACTGGGCTTGGCATACTAAGATTTGATATGACTCCTTTCTGCTATTGTACTGTTTGAAAGTTTGGAAATAATTTTGCACTATTTAGAGAGCCTGTGAAGTTTTGTACTTTTCAATGTTAACTATTTTCCTCAGTCCTAGACTTATCAGACTTAGAATATGAACATTTACACGGTGACATTTAAATTTAAAAAGCTGGCTTGCTATACTGATGTGCTTAGATCTCTAAAGCAGCTTTTATTTTGTATGTTACCATTTTCTCATAAACTCTTTTCTTTTTTGGGAAGATCCATAACTGGGAGCTGAATAAACTAAAGATGGAGGACGCAGTCACATTTGTGAAGAGGAAGATCTATTCAGAGGAAGCTCCTCCTCCTACTGACACAAATGTGGAAAGCATGAATTAAAGCAAACATGAACATTTTCATCTTGGAGCATGCACATTTGTTATAATGACTTCAATAAAGGCTGTAATCCATTATCACTGGGGTGAGCTGGCTGATCACTGTAATTACTTCAGGTCAGGCTAAGGATGACATTAAGAATGGAAGGCTTGTTGACACTGGTATTTTAGAATATGCAGAAAACATTCCAGAAGAGTCACTCTTCTACTACATCTGCTCTTCTGATTGGCCAGATGCTTGGTCTGTGCAGGAGCTGTCGGTTTACTTTGTCTCATTGGCTTTGATGTGTTAAAACCTGGTTTCTTATTTGCATTGTGATAGGTCACATGTAAGTTGGTGTGGGCAGTTTGTTTGAAATCTAAATACTCTTGCTGTGAGCTGTTGTGAGACTGGTGATTTGTATTTCCTATCTTTCAAGTATAGCTAGGTAGCATTTAGACCAGGTTCTCAAGCAATAGATTGTGCAAGAATTGGTGAAGTAGCATGTTAAACATGGGTGAGGGGCCTGAGGATCATTTGGTGATTATGGAGTTTGGTGTGTAAATGTAAGGATCTGAGTTTGAATCCCCAGTGCTCATGTAAAAAGCTAGGTGTGGCTATGAGGACCAGTAACCTTTGTGTGGGGGATGGGGTGGGGACAGGCAGACCCCTGGGCTTGCTAGCCAGCCACCATATCAGATGATGTGCAGAAGTACTGAGGAAGACATCCTGACCTTAACCTCTGCTTCTACATGCACCCACACATGCACAAAGCCGATGAGGGTGCTGTGCATGTATGTAGCAAGCACTGCAAGTGGAGGCATTTCCTGGGCTGCAACAGGAGAAACAGATGTGAAGGAATCTGTATTTGGTAAAATGGACTATCAGTTAACATTTCGCCATTTTGAGATTATTTTCTTTGTTCTTGCCTCGCCCACCATTGCATGAGATTTTTAAAATTAAATATATGACTAAACTGTGAATTAGACCTAGGTATTATTTTTAAGTTCTGTATATTCTTTTGTTCAGGTTCAAATATTTTGTTCATTTTATATGTCTGTCCACTGATGCTGGGATACAGTGGCAAATGCATATGGTTGCTCGTGTAACTCTTGGGTTTCAAAGCACAAGGAGGTATTATTCTACCCGTAAGTATCCATGATGTGCAGCTGCTGGATGTCTTCCTATTTGCTTGGCATGGCTAAATATTTGCTTGTATTCTCTCTTTGTTATCTTAAAAACCCTTTGAAGTCTTAACTGCTCTTAGGATTCTCTGTGGGCTTTCATTTCCCCCTCTATATGTGGAGAAGTTTTTTGTCAAGTCTACAGATAGCAAGGGGGCTAGGGTTTGAATGTGAGCTGACCCACACTTAGAAGAATTGTTTAGGATTTCCCCAGCTGGCCAATTAACAAACCACAGTGGCATGACAACAGCTGTCAGATTGTGTCAGTGTGTCCAGATGCAGATAGAAAGGTCAGAGCTGAAGGGAAGTTTAGAGATCTCTAAGTGACCCCCCACCCCACCGCCAACCACCACATTTTTATGGATGAGGAAGTTAAACGCTAAGAATTTCACTTTTCTGAGTCTCCAGCATGCCACTGATTTCTACGCCCTCTTCTGCTCCGCAGTTTGTGTCCCTGGAGGTCTGGCTTCGGGTTCCATGTTAGACATTGTCTAGCTTGGTGTGTATTTAGCTGAGTGATCTAACCTTTGTATGCATCGAAGTGAGATGGAAATACTGTTATTAAGGAAACTGAGGTTCATTCTTTAAATGTTAAATGTCCATCAGTTTCTTCTATGAAAATGCATATTCCAAGCACTAGACAGATTTATCAATATTTAACCCACTGTTTGGACTAGTAATTTTATTGAGTTCGGCTGATTGACCTGCACATGGAGGGCATTCACACCTCTTTTACCAGTGTTCTTCATTGTCAGTGAAAACATTTCCGTCTTCCAGTGAAGGCATGCACATTTCAAATAGCTGAGCTATTTTCACCTCTGAGACCAGCAGGGCTTTCTTTTTCTTTAAGAATTACAGGGCTGATGAAGATATAACGAGGTAAACACTTGCATAGGCTGCTGGCAGAATATAAATTAATGTAACCTTTCTGGAATGTACTTTTTCCTTTATATGAAAAGAAAATGATGGCACTAAAGTGTAACTAGCTTATAATAAGTCTGCATTTACGTAAGAAACAGTTTGATACTTGTCACATGTGCACACATGCAGGCACCTTCATGACACCGTCGCCACGGTCATGTGGTGTCCATTGCCTCTGAAAGGAACCTCTCTGCCTGTTCCCGTCTCCTGGAAACCACACAGAGGATGACAGTGCCCCCACTGGCATGGTTGCAGGTATTTGAAATGTCTATTCTCAGGTCAGTAGGAAAAAATATTTTTCTTATAGAAGAGGAAATCAACAAAGCCCGAAGTATCAGGGAAGTTATTAGATACCACTTTTGTGACATTCCAAGTCATTTTAGATACAGAACCATTAATGAGAGGTTTGATCTTGCTATCTACATATAACTTCAAGTTGTGTGCTGAAATACCTACATGCAATTCTTGAACAAGACAAAGTGTCTTGTCTCAACTTCTTTGTGGTAACTACTGACAAACTGTAAGGTAGCCGATGAAACACAGCAGAACTATTTTAAATACCATTCAAACTGAAAAGTGTGTAGCACAACTGCTCTTGTTTTTCTGCTACATCAGTGCAGTCTTGTTATTTGTTGTGTGTGGTGATGCAGATGAATCTCAAGTTCACTTGGACTTTTAAATATCAACTCTTTCAAATGATGAGAATCTAATTTATGTTGATCCCTAAACAAATAGAAGCGCCACAGGGGAGAGCTGGGGCATCTGGTGGAACTGTGCTTGGCAGAAGCTGCTGTTCCTCAAACTCTGACTGCTCTTACTGAAATTATCTTGCTGCTGGAAAATCTTGAGTCCATGGTGGCTCACTCAGCAGCAGACAGCCTGTGAGCTGCCTAGTGTGGGACTGTCCTAGAGCTAAGAGTGAGCTGAAGCTTGCCTTGAGCCTTGAAACTGGATTTTCGCAGTAGGAGTTCGGTTGCTCCCCACTTTTCTTGGCCCTGGCCAGAACCCAGCTAAATAGTAAATACTGCCTGCTTCACAGAAGGTCATTAGCAACGGAATGCGGCTTGCTTGGTGCTTATCTGTGCTGTAGCAGCTCAGAGTGCAGACTGCTTTGGTATAGAACCTCAATGTGGTTCCCAACACCCACATCAGGTACTCACAACTTCCAACAGCTCCTGTGGACCTCACGCCCTCTTCTGGCCTGTATGGGCTCTGCACTTATATGCACATTTATAAAGCACACAATTATAAAAATAAAAAACACAATTATAAAAATAATTCAGGTGAGCCAAATAAGAGATCATGCTTCTCTTCTCTGCCAGCGGCTAAGAGCATATGCTTTATCAACGGTAACCAGAGATCCCAAGGTACAGTGTGGTGGGGTGCAGGACATCCTTTTGCTGGTGCAGACCGTGGCTAATGCAGTAATGCTTTGGACAGGCCAGCATCATAATTCCCTACCTTCTGTGCTCTAAGCAGGAGATAGCAGCCCTTTCTGAATGCAGGCTCAGGGACGATGCTCTGAGTCACTCTTGGAGGTTGGACCAAAGGCTTCTTGGAGGCGGTTTGACATGTGACCTCACTCTGCAGGTTTCTCCCGAAGGCAGGAGCAGAGAGAAAGCATCCCACCTCCTTTGCTTCCTTCCTCCTCTGTTTGCACTCAGTTTTCTAACTCCTTTCCCACTGACCTCTTAGGCAGCGTTCTCACGCTGGGACCCATGTCATCCTAAAGGGGGAAGTGAAGGCATCGTCAAACTTTGATCCCATGGCCTTAGAAAAGCCATTTCTTGTTTTTGTTAGATGCAGATAGGAGAAGATGTGGAATTAAGTACAGGTGAAGCTTCCATCTTTTTATAACTTCAGGAGAGACAATGGCAACATATCGGGAATCTTTGTAGTACTGGGTGTTGCTTAAACTCAGAAAATGCTGTAACGTTTTAAAATTTTTTAAACTTTATTATTGTTTATGTGGCAGGCAAAGGACAACTTTGTGGAGTGAGTTTGGGGATTGGACTCAAGTCCAGCTGGACATCAGACTTGCATGGTGATGCGTTTACCTACAGAGCCAACTCACCACCACCACTTCTATTTCTTACTGAAAGCTTAGCTTGAAGAATACCCCATTTTGAAGAAAATTAAAAATTAATGAAACTGAAGGACAGTACTTTCTTTCAAAACATAAGATTCTGTCTGTTGTGGCTGCTGCTGTTGCAGGCTGTGGCTGAAATGGGGTCCCATGTGGTCTGACCCGGGCCAGACCTCTGATGTGCCTGTACTGTACTTAGCTGCTCCAGGACAGAGCTCTGTGCAGGCTAGAGAGCAAGGTCCCTCTTCCTCAGTGTTTTCCCAGACACGTCACACATTGTAGCTATTTTTAAAAGCATCCCACCATGCCTGGGAGAACAGATTGTCCACACTACCCCTTCAGTGGAATTTAGATAAACTGGTAGAGAAAACTCAGGCAGTGCAGTCACATTTTTTTTGTTTGTTTTGTTTTTTGTTTAGAATGCTAGTTAAAAGTGACTTGTGCACTCACTCATTTTCCATGCACCCCATGGGTAAGGAAGTATTTTGTTATTTAATTAACTATTTACATTTTTGAGACTCTCACCTATTTACACAATTTCTACCCCTCCTCGTCCTCCCTTCAACTACCCCTACACCCCATTTCCTCTCAATGTATGCTTTCTTTAATTGTTGGCACTTATATACGTATATATACACACACAACTACTGAGTCCACTTAGTGTTGCTCATATCTGTCTGTGTTTAGTGTTCACTACTTGGGACTGGATGATCTGTCAGGGAGCTCATCCCTGGAGAAGACTGATTCCCCCTCTCCCAGCAGCCATTGCTTGCCTGCAGTGAGTCACGTGTCTTGTGAAACCCCCCCAACTGTGTTGGCATGTGACCTGGTGTCGTCATACAGGTCTTGCTTAGGCAATGATATTTTGGGATTCCATGGGTGCAGCTTTCCTGTCACTTGTCTCGTAGCAGGTATCCAGATTCTCTGGCTTTCACACTCTCTGCCTCCCTGCTGCGATGTTCCCTGAGCCTCCGTTAAGTCTCCCTTTATATATCTATGTGTACATGCTCATGGATATGCATATGTGTATTTAAGGATACTGTTGTAGTAGGTCTCCATACCCATACTCCCTCCTCTATTCTGGCCTCCCAGCCCCGTCGCCATTTAACCCTTCCCATTCCATTATTTTCCCTTCCCCTCAAACCACCTGTGTGCTGTCCCCCTTTCCCTAGAAGTCCTACCCCCCACCATGGGCCCTTATTAGTTCCCAGTTCAAACACACACATCGAAACAGTCGAGGCTGGCATCTGCATTCAGAGAGGACGGTCAGCATTTGTCTTTCTGGATCTGGGTTACTTCATTCAGAATGATTATTTCCATCGATTTACCTGTGGGTTTAATCATTTCATTTTTCTCTTCATCTGAATAATATCCCAAATGTAGTATATATGTACTACATTTCCACAGAGGCTGCTTCTATTTTTTGGCTATTGTGAATAGGGCAGCAATGAACATGGACTAGCAAGTGTCTCTTTAGTAAGATATAGAGTCCTTTGGGGATGTGCCCAGTATGGTATAACTGGACCATATAGTAGATTTATCTCTTAGTATTTTGAGGAAATTTCACACTGTTTTCTGCAGTGGCTTCATCAGTCTGCACTCCCATCAACAGTGAATATATGTTTGCCTTCCTGTATAGCCAGTGTTTCCGTATATATATAACTTCACACACTCATTCTGACTGTGGTAAAATTTAAAGCAATAACTCTCTAATAACTAAGGGTATTGAATATTTGCATTTAGTTTTCTTTTTTTTTTTTTTTAGTTCTTTGTATATTTAAAATTCTAAAAATGAATACTCTTAGATATAACAACTTTTCTCATTTCCCCCCCAGATAGTGGTGCCCTTTGCTGTACAGAGACTTTTTAATTTTATGTGGTTCTATTTGTCAATTGTTGCTAATGTCTGTGATATTAGAGTCCTGTTCAGAAAATCTAGCCAGGCCTACAACTTGAAATGTATCTCATACTTCTTCCTCCACCAAACTTTCAGGGTATGGGGTTTTATGTTGAGGTCCTTGATCCACTTGGAATTGAGTTTCATGCAGGATGAGAGATATGAACCTAGTTTATTCTTCTGTGTGTCATTATCCAGTCTGAAGTCATTATTCACCATTTGTTGAAGATGTTGTTTTGCTCCAGATTATATTCTTGGCCTCTTTGTCAAAAATCAAGTAGTTGTAGGAATATGTGCTTATATATGGGTTCTCAACTATATTCCATTAGTCAGTGTGACTGTTTTAAATGCCAATACCATGCTGTGTTTTTAAAGATTTAAAACAGTTACTTATGTGTCTGTATGTGGGTTTGTGCATGTGTACGTGCAAAGTGCCTGTGGAAGCCAGAGGCATTCGGTTCCCTGGAACTGGAGTTACAGGAGGCTGGGAGCCACCTGGCACAGGAGCTGGAAATGGAACTCAAGTCCTCTAGAAGAGCAGAGTAACTGACTCCCCACTCAGCCGTCACTCCAGTCCTGTGCTGCTTTTATTAGCACAACTCCGTAGTATTAACTTGAACTCAGTGTGGTAGTACACCCAGCACTGTTGTTGTTGCTTAGCATTGCCTTGACTATGTAAGTCTTTCATGTTATGACTTAAAATTATTTTAAAACGTCTGTGAAGAAGACTTGCATTGGAACCTTAATGGAGAACGCACGTAATCTGTAAATTGCTTTCTGGAGTATGGCCATTTTCACACTATTAATTCTGCTAATCCGTGAGCACGAGAGACCTTTCCATCTTCTAGTATTTTCTTCAGTGCTTTAAAATTTTCATGTACATTATTACCTTGGTTAGGTTTATCCAAGATACTTTATTTTTTGAGACTATTGTGACTAGGGTTCTTTCCCTTTTTTCTCAACATGTTATGCTGTTGGGGTGTAGGAAGGCTGCTGATTCCGTGTTAATTTTGTCTGCTCTTATTTTGCTGAACGTGTTTATCAGCTGTAGGAGTTCTCTGGCAGACTCAGAGTATTCTATATATAGAATCGTGTACTCTGCCAATAACTTTGACTTATTCCTTTCCTATTTTTATCTCCTTTATCTCCTGTTATTGCTCTAGCTAAGGCTTTAAGCACTATAGTGAACAGAAGTGCACAGATTGCGTAACTTTGCCTTGTTATGAATTTTAGTGAAATGCTTCATTTTTTCTCCATTGAACACTGTATTGGCTTTGCTGTATATTTTATTTATTATGTTGACATATATGCCCTGTGTGTCTAAATTCTTCAGGGCTTTTTTATCATGAAGGAGTGTTGGATTATATCAGGGGGCCTTTCCTGTGTCTAATCAGATGTTCATGTGGTTTCTTTCTTGAGTCTATGTATGGATTACATTTATTGATTTATATATATTGGACCATGCCTTCATCTCTGGGATGAAGCTAACTTGATTGTGTGAGTGATCTTTTTGATGTGTTCTTAAATTTGTTGAGAATTTTCACATCTATGTTCACTGAGGAGATTGTCCTATAATTGAACTTTTGTTGAGTCTTTATCTGATTTTGGTGGGTTAATACTGACTTCACAAAAAGAATTTGTGAATGTTCTTTCCTTTTCTGTTTTATGCGCTAATTTGAGTAGTATTGGTGTTAGTTCTCCTTTGAAGGTGTGGTCTAATTCTGTGCTGAATCCATATGGCCCTATGCTTTTTTTTTAGTTAGGACATTTTAAATTTGCTCCTATCACATTTGTTATGGGTCTATTTAATTTCTTTAATTCTCACAGGTTTAATTTTGATATATCGTATGCATCTAGAGATTTATTAATTTCTTTTGGATTTTCTAGTTTAGTAGAAAATAATTTTTAACATTCTATTTCTATTTATGTGTATGAGCATTTTGCCTGAATGTATGTGCATGTCTGATGCATAATGTAGCCAGTAGAGGGCACTGGATCCCCTGGAATTGGAGTTACAGATGGTTGCAAACCACCATATGGGTGCTGGGAACCAAATCTGGGCCCTCTGTAAGAACAGCAAGTGCTCTTACCTGTCGAGCCATCTCTCAGTCTCCTGTAATATGCAATTTAAAGTATGTCCCTATGAGCCTGAATTTCCTCAATGTCTACTGAAATGTCTCCCTTTTCATATCTAAATGTATTAATTTGTATCTTCTCTCTATTTCTTTTAGTTGGTTTGGCTTATCAATCTTTAATCTTTTCAAAGAGCTACCTCTTCATTTCATTGTTTCTTTGTATTATCTTTTTCATTTCTATTTCATTATTTTCAGCTCTGACTGTGATAATTTCTTCCCAGCTATTGTTTCAGAATGATGTTTGTTCTCGTTTATCCAAGGCTGTCTAACGCATTATTTAAACTTTAATCAGAGCTCTTTCAGTTACTTTGACATATACACTCAGTACTATAAACTTTCCTCTTAGGACTGCCTTCTTTGTGTCGTAGACTTTGTGTCCTATATACATACTGATGTATGATGTCATTTAAGAATAATGTTTCTGTATTTAGTTTTTGTCTGTTGGTGAGAGTAGAGAATTGAAATCTCCTGCTATCACTGTGTTGGGGTTAATCTCTAGTTTTAGGTCTAACATATCTTTTATACAATTGGGTGCAGCTGTATTTGGTGAATACAAGCTTAGAAATGCAATATCCTCTTGGTGACTGTTTCTCTAATGAGTATGAAGTGACCTTCCTTATTTATCCTGGTGGGTTTTGGTTTGAAATCTATTAGAGTACTTATGCCTACTTGTTTCTTAGTTCCATTTGTTTGGGATACCCCTTTTCATCCTTTACCCTAAGGTGGTGTCTATCGCTGATCACAAGGTCTGTTTCTTGGAGACGTGCGTGGACCCTTTTTTCTAACCCAGTCTGTTTCTTTCTGCTAGTATGTGTATTTTCATTGAGAAATTGAGTCTGTTGATATGAATAGCTATTTTTGAAAAATGTATGCTAATTCTTGTCATTTTGTTGATTTTTGTGTGTGTGTGTGTGTTTACTTAGGACTTTTTTGATTAACTGTCCTGGCATTGTTTACTTATTCCCCGTGATCTCTTGGATGTGTTCATCCTTGGCTTCAAATTGATGTATTTGTTTTGGTATCTGCTGTAGAGCTGGCTTAGTTGTTAAAGGTTATTAAAGGTTACTTTAATCTATTTTTTATTATATAAAGTTATCTCTACTCTAATTTTAATAGATAGTTTTGCTGAGTAGTAGAGTTGAGCTTAAGAGCTGTAATCTTTCAGAACTTGGAATATACCTTTCCAGGGCCTTCTGCCTTTAAAAGTTTCTGTGGAATAATTAGCTGTTACCCTGACTGGCCAGCTTTTATAAGTGACTCAGTCTTTCTCTTGCCTTTAATACCCTTCCTTTAGTCTGTGTCTTCGAATATTTTAATATGTTGTGGGGAGTTACTTTTGTGGTCCTGTCTACACGGTGTCTGTAGGCTTCTTATACCTGGGTGGACATTTCTTTCTCTAGGTTCAAGAAATGTTCTCCTTTGATAATATTGAGAACATCTTCTATTCTACGCCTTCACTGTGGTACTTACTCTCCTCCTTCTGTGCCCGTGATTTAAAGGTTAGATGTTACAAAGCTCTCCATGTTCTGTTCATGTTTCTTAAAACGTCTCAGTAATCTTCACTGAGTGATCCAATTCCTCTACTTTGTCTTTCATCCCTGACTCCATTTTTGATGTGACATTTTCAACTTAGGTTTCTGATTGGCTTATTGACTTTTTTTTTAATTTCCAGCATTTATTTAAGTTTGGCTTTCTTCAGCAATTCTATTTATTGAAGTCTATTTTCATATCTCAAACTGATTTCATCCAGTTCTTCGTACTTGTCTTGGAGTATATTCCTATCCTCTCTGAGTTGTGTAAGTGTACTTATAATCATTCTTTTGAATTCTTTGTCTGGAAGAGCTTTCAGATCACTCCCATTGGGGTTCATTATTATGGAATTAGTAATTTTGGAGGTGACATGTTGTCTTTTTTTAATATTCATTTTTATTCCCATGCTCGGATGTGTGTGTCTAAAATAGTTTGTTAGTTGACCCTTTTGTTTGCTTAGGCCACCTTTCAGCATCGGCATGCACAATGTTCAGGACAGGAGTGAGTTGTAAGAGGATTGTTGTGTTCTCTTGTGGAAGCGGCATTGAGGGCTGAAGATTTCCTCTGTCGTCTTCTGAGCAGAGTCTGCTGCTGTCTGCTGGAATGGACGCTATCCAGGGGCCGCCATGTCACTTGATGGTCTCCTGTTGCTTTCTGATGTGTCTGTCCAAGTCTGATCCTTTTACCTTGGATAAGCAACTGGCAGTTGGGGGCAAGCTTTCTTGGGAAGCTAGGTATGGAAGGAAGCCTATAGGGTAAGGAGAAGCAGGGACTACTTGGGAGCACTAGGGAGTGAGATTCCAAAGGGAACAATCACCTTATAGGGTGGGAGGGAGTAAGCCTAGTGGGAGGAAGTAAGAAGGAACAGAGCCTAGCTGATGGTCAGGTGGAGGAGGTCTCAGAGGAAAAAAGGTACTATGGAGTAGGGAGGAGCAGGGCGTGCCTAGCAATACAGAGAAGGGAGGACCCAGAGGAGTGGGGGGATGGTGAGGATGGCGGTGGGGGTGAGGGCAAGGGGGAGAAACACCTTCTGGGTCAGAAGGAGCAGACCTAGCTGACCACACAGGGAAGTCTTTGGGCACCCAGCTGACCTGTGGGGTAGGAAGGAGCAGACTTACCTGGCAGTGTAGAGAAGTCCTGGAAGGGTCAGGGAGGCCCATGATGGGGGGCGGGGGGCAAGCTGGCAGTGCAGGAAGTCTGAAGGAGCCCTGTGGAACTATGTGCTGGGAAGGAGGGGGCCTAGCTGGTGGCATGGCGAGGAGCAGGCCCCCATTTGCTTTTTATCTTTACCGATTTCTTTCTCAGTGCTGGGTACTTGCCTAGGACCTGATGCATGCCAGACCAGGGTTCTACCACTGAACCCTACTCTGTGAATTCAACTGCTCTCAAAAGCAGACTCACTGAGTAATTCCCTTTTCTTTTTGATATGTTGGAATTTCTAAAGCACAGCAACAGATATTTTGTTGTATATACATACTATGTTTGGGGTATGCCTTCTGTTGATGGATACTTGGGCTATATTTACATTGTATGCGTGTGTATGTGTGTGTGTGTGTGTGTGTTCTCCCCCACCCCCCAGAAATTTGATCACTTGAATGCCAAACTGTTTCAGTGTTTGGTTTCTTATCTCTATAGTGTTTCCCTAAACTGAAGATTATTTATCCTTTTTCATCTCCTTTCCCAAGGAACTTTGTTTGGTTTTTAATGATATATATGTTACTATAGCATATTTTATGTATTCAAATCCCATCACTGTGAATTTCCCTCTTTAGAAATAGCAGAAAGCCATGTAGGGCCAAGGTCAATGATGAGCAGAGTGAATGGTGAAGTTAAAAACCGGCAATGGCCATTTACTAGGTGCCTGTGATGTGCCAGGTTCCGCACTAGCATTTCACACTGTGATCTCACTCATTCACTTCTTACTGCACTTGTTTAATGGCTACTGATAAAATTTCATATTCATTCCATAGATTAGGAATATTGATAAGGGCTTTAAGTGGTTTTCCTAAGAGGAAATGTTTGGCCGGGAGGCAGAACCAGGTCCTGACCTCCTCCCTGACCTCAAGCTTGCAGCACCATGCCGCCACTACTACAAGCTTTCCTGCTGATTGCAGTCAATCAGAGCCTGCAAGACTATATGCTCAGCATCATGGAATTGCGTATTAGTTTCAATTAACCTGTAACTTGCTTCTAAAGTAATTAGATGCTCTGAAGCTCACAGATAGCTCCCACAGCAGCTCCCTCAAATCTAGATGTGTGGTTTGAATATTTGCTATTGGAATGGCACAACAGACTTTGGAGTGACCTCTTTGAAGGATAAGTCACTGGAGTGAGCAGCCCACTGCTATGAAGGCTCAACCTAGTAGGATATAGACAGATCACTTTATTGTGAAGAAGGGAAGTATGCCATCACTTCCCATAGCCTTAAGTTTCTTCATCTTCAAAATGCGGACGTTAAGGGCCAGTCTGAAGGACTAGTGTGTGTATTACAAGTACATTCACATGCTGTGCCTTACAGTACATGCTTACCAACTGGTGGGTCATAGAATGGAAAAGCAGATTTCCTCCAGTGAGTTGTGGATATGAACCGCAGTTCTCAGCAGTGATCACTGTGCAGTAAGATAATTTACCAGGCTTTCCAGGTGAAGTCAAGCTAAAGTCTGAAGAAAACACACCTAGCAATGTCTCTGCCTTTCTCATAGGGTGTGTGTAGGGAGGACCGAAACGTTTTATAAGGACCTTAAGATAGAAAAAGCAAGAAATGGATGACAGTGTCCCCTAGGTGGTGCTGAATCGTCATGAAAAGAAAATTGGGGCACTTGGTATTTTCAGGGGTGACTTCCTTCTGGTTAGAATTTCAAATAAGAACATGACAGTTCCCTGGGATGTCTGGGAAAAAATGACCAGGCAGAAAGAGTCCTTTCCGTAGGGCTGGTCTGCCAGGCCTCTTAGGGTCTTGGGTCTGCTTGTGTTGGAAACAGGAAGCAGGGTCAGGCTAGCTTTTATTCATTGCTGGGAACCACTGGAGCTGTGACTGATTTTGATAGATGGAAACCCATTTATGAGAACACTGAGAGGGGAGTTTAGCCTGGGATGTTAATGTTACTCCCTCCAGTGAATGGGATTGAAAGGAAATGAAAATCCCCCCAACCCCGCACAACACACAACAATGGCTGCTAATGAATTTAGCAAGAATCGCCCATTATTATTTGGCATGTAATACCAAATGGTGTGCATTTTTCAGCTCTGCCCATTCTTTCCAAGCCCAATTGCCAGGCCACCTATTTTCCCTTCTACATTAGGAGTAATAGCATTTGATGAAGTCTGCCTAGCAACTAACATCTTTCTGACCATCAGATCCTGAGGGAGGAAACTGAGATGCTCTGGAGTTGGATCAGGGCCAGAAGCACTGTCCTTGAGGTCTTGGTTCTGGGTCTCGTATAGGGGCCACGTGCAGAGTTACCGAGACTCCACTTCTGGAGTTCATTTCCATTTTGGCAAAATGTGAATTTGGTTTCCAAGGGAAACTGCTCACATGTATTAGAATGTCTCCACTGTTGAAGTTGCTTTGTGTCGTCCACTAAAGCCTTCCTGCCATCAATTCCCATCTTCTAACACGTTTTCCAACATTGTGTCTTTGGGAGGTAACCATAGCAACTAAGCTTATTAAAAAATGACTGAACCTAGGCATGGAACGGGGAAGAAACTCCGTGGTATTTTACAGTGGGAACTTACAGGGCACTAATGAATCCAGTCGTTGTATATGCCAAGTACTGTTGTCTCTGCAATAGGCACTGTGCTTACTACATTAGGATATTTGATAGTCACAACAACCCTGTGAGGTAGTCATCATTATCTTCTTCAGTTGTTGAGGGAACTGTGGGGCAGAGATCCTGAAGGTTGTACGGCTATTTTGTTTCTCCTATTTGGACTACTGCCTGCAGGGAACTAGGAAGGCATCTTCCAATGTCCTATCCGCATGGAGAAAAATGGAACCATGTGAAAAACGTCCAAGGCGCTAGCAGAGCAGCAGATCCCTGCCCCACCACCCTCACTCCTCCGTGCAGGACTTGGTTTAGAGCTCCCAAGACCATCTCATCCGTTTCTCACAGCAGGGCTTGTGACTATTGTGTCTGTGTATAAAGGAGACAATTAAGAGGCTGAGAGGTTAAACGACATTTCCTAAGGTCACCATGTAGCATTTAGAAGAATTAGACAACAAATCCATTTCCTATTATCTATTTACCGAGATATCATCTATCCATTCATCCCATAAACTATGCCTTCATTTGATAAGAGTTTATGAATATAAAAAGTATTACATGCCATTGACAAGGTTTGCATTTAATTCATTGGAAGAGTCATGACACCTAGATAAAGAGATAATCTTTGACTTGAGTATTACAGAAATGGTGTTTATGAGTATAAGCTTTTATATGTGAGAAGTATACATTTGAATAAAGCTAAAGCATCCATATTTATACGGGTATAAAGCCATACACTTATCTCTCTAAATTGTCTAAGATGATGAGAGAAAGGGGTGTTAATCTTAAGATTTTTTAACTAAGTAGAAAGTTGGAATTTTCTCAAGAGAAAACTGTCTGTCCCACAGAGATCCTGTTTTGCTAGGAACCCAGTGAAAGAGGAAGGATTGGGCACGCCCCACTCATGGAGAGCTCACCTGGTGCCTTAGACTTGTTCAGTCAGTGAACTACAGTAATGACTCATATCGACACTCAGAAGACTGTGGAGTAAATGACTGATGCGGAGACTAGCAGGTCCAAGTGATGCTGAAAGGCGCCTGCCCTACAGGACTTCCTGCTAGCGTTTTCAAAGGAAGCTGTATGGAGTCCTCTAAGCCAAAGAGTGTATTTGGGGGTCCAGTTAGGACCATGGGTAGTGTGAGAGCTGCAGGTATAGAACAAACTGGGGTAGGAGAATATCTCTTAAGAACCACCCCCTAAAGTACAAGGATGTATAAGAACCAACATTAGAGCATCTTACCTACAAAGGACATCTTCACAAGATAAAAGGTCACCAGCTAATGGACCATGCCCTTGTCCCTTTCTATCCTGGTCCGGGAGTCAGAGGCAGCACAGTGAATGGGACCAGAAAAGAGAAAAGGAAAGATGAACAAGCCACTAAAGGAGACTGACAGCCCCCTTTCCAGACTACAGGAAGGAGAAGGACCTAAAATTGGGTGAGAGATGACTCCTGAAGATAGATCAGATGCACTTTTAGGAGAGCTGAAAATGAGGTTCTTCTAACCACGGGGTGTGAATAGAGTACTTTGTCATATGCTGGAGCCTTGCTGGGTGGAGAAAGAGCTGACAGAGCCAGCTTGAGAGAGGACAAAAGAAATCCTAGCTATTTGCAGCCTCACTACGGAGCCAGTGAAGCCTTCCTGGTGGACGACACATTTCCACCCGAGCCCCTGGAGTTCCCCTTCTTGCTAGTCACCCCGGCAGCAAGGCTTACACCCCATATGCTCTTCCTTTTCATGTCTAGTAGGCAAAGCACACCCTGGCTCTGTCTGCTTGATTTCACATTTTTGCTTCAGGGTTATATCACCAAGGAGAAAGACTTTTTCCATAAATTGCAGGCAATAGCTATAAACTCCCTCTGGGTTACTTTGTTGGGCCTTCAGGATGAGATCGGAATCTGAAGGGAGCAGATAGTACAATTAGAATGAAATCGTATCAGGCAATAAAACATCCTCTAATGCTGTTCGTAATAGCATCTAACATTACACGGTGTGGGGCCCAAGCAAGATGTACTCATCCGCAATTATTCATGCTCACCAGGGAAGGAATTTTCCTTTGTTTATTGTTTTAATCATGATTAACAAGCAGTGTAATGATAGGGTTGTGGTGATAACAGCGTGAAGAATGAGCTCTTGAGGTGCAACTTGCAGGCATGGTATTGACCCTCAACTCTGAAAGTTGCTGGCAGAGCACAGGAGGCAAGGTGGCCCACCCTACAATGGTGTGTGTGTGTGTGTGTGTGTGTGTGTGTGTGTTGGGGAAAGGGTGAGCTAGGAGATAGTTTATCTGCAATAAGGGCAAAGTTGGATGGGCCAGGCATCCTTTTCTTTCCACAGGCTGCCTTGGGGTCAAGGTCAGGAGAGCTTGGAGCTCACAGGGGCTGTTCTCTCATTGTATCCTTCCCGCAGAATGAGAGCTAATCATTCAGGAGCTACATTAATCCTTCCTGCTTGTGAGAATATGCATGCAACTGTTTTGGAGAGGAAGTTTGCCTCTCTCAAAAACTTCCAGAGAATTCTACCTTCCCCAGGGCTGATCTAGAGTCGTTAACCCCACGATTTCCCATCTTCTTATCCCCAGAGTGGGCTTTGGTTCCATGGTCGATGACTTTCCCAAGACTCCTGAGCTTGATCAACAGATAGAAGTGCTCCAGAGCTCTGCAGGAAACAGCCTGTCAGTGTCCTCAGAGGTGGAAAGGTCTGCTTTTAGATCTGGCTTTATTTGAGACAAGTGATTAGAAGCACTGGAGAGCTGATGTTAGTGAATGAAATTGATAAATCTGA
Organism: Cricetomys ansorgei; assembly: GCA_026225945.1. Taxonomy (NCBI): domain Eukaryota; kingdom Metazoa; phylum Chordata; class Mammalia; order Rodentia; family Nesomyidae; genus Cricetomys; species Cricetomys ansorgei. The sequence goes on from JAMJFZ010001796.1 coordinate 3,299,670, forward strand.
GCCATAAGCTTTTCAATTAACCGTGTGTGTATTAGCTTCCCCATCCCCAGTGACACCGCACCTGAGGTGACAAGCACAGGAAGGTGAAAGTTTAATTTCGCTCATGGGTTCAGAGGTTTCAGACCATGGTTGTGAGAATCAGTGTTTGATGAGTCTGTCAGATGAACTGTTTGAAGCCACCCCCCCACCAGACACAACAGCCACTGTTTTTTAAGCATTTTCCTTTAAAGTTTAAGTAAATAAAACCATCCAACTTTGAGAACCATCTAACCCATTTCACAGGTGAGGAAGCCAAGACTTTACTAAGCCACACGACTCGACTCTGAGCTAGTTATTTAGATTCTTAGACTTGATACCACAACTACATTCCACATTGTTCTGTAATTTTATAGCAAACAGAAGCAAGTCATTTTCAAACAAACCTCTTAATTTTCTCACTTTTTATAGTAGGATATGAAGGAGCCAGTGCATTGTAAATGGGTGACTGTTTTCATTTTGAAATGAATTTCACCTTGGATGAGAAATACCGTTTTTCCTCTTTATATGTCGATCTATGGGGAGTCAGGGGGTGGGTTTGCTGCTGCGCCAAGAACAAGGAGGTCCAGGTTGTAACAAGGCCCTATTTCTGCCATTTGAATGATCCAGATCTTGGTCTCTTCTCTATGAAAAACTGAAGCTGGAGCAGACCTTTTCTAAGATGGGATGCTCGCTAACCTTTACAAATTCTTAGAATAAGCTGTGATTTTCAAAGCCATTTCCCCAAACCAGGCTTTAAACTTATGGAGGAATGAGCCCCCTGTAAATCAAACTCCACGTTAAACTGCACTGCAAACAAAAAGTTTCACACGGTTAGAATGTTGCTGTGCAGAATTTAATGAGCTCCATATGCCTGACCTCTGGAAAGAAACGATGTTGGGAACCATTGCCGGGGAAGAGTCTGAGGGCATCGGCATCTGCTGTGAGTTACTTGGAGTGAAGGGAATCGACCGCGTTTTTGTATCACTGCCAACCCGGAGAGGTGGAAACGCTTTGCAATCTGTGCGCTCACCTTCTGAGAGCATGCTGACAGCTTTCCAATGCTTTCCTCGCTCATCAGGAAGTTGTGGAGGACAGCAGATTCTTTCTTCCTACAGCTCCGCCAAGCATCTCATGTCTGCCGGGCCGTTGGGTCTCAGGTCTGTGCTGGAGAGAGCAGGCTGTCCTGGGAGACACATCAATGCCACGGCCGACCATTTACATTTGCTTTGGAAGAGTCTGCTCTGCCTGCTGGGTCTTTCCTAAAACCCGGATCTGATAGCATCATTTAAAAATGATTTATTTAAAATCACGTGGGCATTCCCACACTATGCACGGACTGTCATGTCGGACCTGGATGCATGTTGGAAGACTCCTCGCTCTCTGCTCTCTGTCTTTGGCCTCTTGTGCCCCAGCTACAGGGCCATGACCCCATTTGGGTTTCATCTTTCAGGGCTTTCCACGTGCTTTCTTGAGACTCTGCAGAATCCCTACCATCTGTTTATCATGCAGGAGCTCCTGCACCACTGCTCAAACACTGCTTCCCAGGATGTGTCTCCACCCTCCCTTCTGCCCTCTGTGATCAGCCTTCAGGATCTCACAGCTCATTAGGGCAAGAAAGGGGTCTGTACAGTCTTCTCCCAATACGTTGGAAAGGTCTTCCTGAATGAAACTATCTGGGGCCCTTCCCTTTATTTACTGGAGCAGGGCACAATCTCCTTTGAGTAAATGTTTGCTGAGTGAAGACTCAAAAGAAGAAAGCTCCGACCAGAAAGTCTTCAGAGCAAAGATTCCTCTGACCACCTTGTCGAATACAATGTATATCCATCAGATGTTCCAGAGTCCTTTCTGAAGACTACTGTTTAAGGGTAGGACACAACTAGCAATCTTCTGCCCAGGGGGCTGCTATGAAATGGGGCAGAAAGGAACACACCAGTATATCCCCTGTTTCCCAGAATGCTGCAGTGCTAAGGACACAGAAGGGCACTTCTAGAGATGTGCTTCACAAAGCCATTTTCTGTGTCACGCTGCAAACTGCAGACATAGTTAGTTCTTCCCACTTGCAGAGGCAACAATTTAGCTTTGGTTTTTTGTTTTTTGTTTTTCCATAGAATAGGCTTTTATCCATATTTTTGTTCCCACCTTTATTTCAGTGTGATGCCCAAGACCTGAACTATCTATCAGCAAACTATCACTTTTCTTCTTGGTACTAGACTCAGAAATTTTAGTAGTTTTATCAAATTAAAAAAAAATCAGAATTCTGGGTTGTGTTTTAATAGGACATGGCAATATTCAAACACTTTGTCTCGGATGATTTTTGTAACAGACTCATGAAATGGATGAGGCAAAAATCAAAGTCACATGTGACTTAAAGTCACAGAGGCAAAAGGTGGCGTGATTCTGTGGGCAAGCCTGTCCTCTCAATCCCGAGTATTTAAAATGAAGAGGCCTACCTGCCATGTAGAATAGCATCTCTTTAGTTACCTTTGCAAGTGTGTAAATCCCCAGGCCAGGCAAGCCTGCTGGCTGCCGTACACTGCCCTTTGCCATGCTCCCCAGAGTCCATGTGATGGGATCGAAGGGAGGAAGACAAGGAGGACTGACCGTTCCGTTGGTGAAAGTTTTGATGCAGAATGCAACTGAACTTACTTGGAGAGACAGATTGCGAGATTATAAGGCTGTTTTGTTTTGTTTTGTTTTGTTAACTGAGATGGGGCTCTTTTGCTGTTCTCAGAGAAATTCTAGAATAGATGATAGGAACATAGTGAGTCCCTTTGTTAGAGTCCTGGACCCTCTTCAGAAAAGGTGAGGGTGGTCAGTGTGTTAAGAGTGCTGTTGAAAACACAGCACAATTTAAAACCAGGTAAACTGGGGGATCCCTGTGTTCACATGCTCTCGTTAGAAAAATGGAACTGGAGGGTTTAAAACACAGCTTGTTTCCAAGTAATTGCTGAGTTCCCCCAAATCTTGTTTAACATATTGCTGGGATAATGCATATGAGATGGTTAAAAATGGAAGGAGAAAAAAAAAATTCCCCAACACCCTTAGAGGAATTTGCAATTCATAAAGTTACTGCCAATTTTGCATTACGGTTGCCATGGTAACCATGCTAGGCTTCTGCTCAAACGTTCCTCAGAAGGGGAAGGAATAGTATATAATAAGCTCTTCAAGTGTAATTTTTTATTGTAGTTGAATTAGTGTGTAATTCTCCTGTGAGAAGCCCAGAAATCCGTGAATGCGCACTACAGTAACGGCGCTGATTTCTTATCTCTGTGTGCTTATGAAATCTACGAAAGTTGCTGCCTGTTCCCAATGCTTGCTAATTAATTATAAAAAATAACAAAACGCATTATCAACGGTTAATTAATTATGAAAGCAAAAACACAAACAACAAAACAGCCCTTCGAACACGATGCAACTTCAAGGGCCTGACTCGCTCGCTGGTCAGAAGGGCTTTCAGCCAACCTTTGTGGCTGAGTTCCCCACTCACCCCGTCCCTTCCATGTTTATTATTGGCCGAGGCTGTAATATTAAATAAAGGAAGTATCAAACAGAGCCAGTCGGACCAATTAGACTAAAACAGTACTTTCATTTTGTCGTCTGCATAGGGAGCTGTTTTTGAAAAATGGTAATTGAATCTTACAACTTTCTTTACTCAGCCGCTGGGGGGCAAGCCTAACAGCTGAGGCAGGACAGCCCAGGTCTGAAACAAAGGCAGCTTTGGCTTCAGTGCCCTATACTCCAGGCCTGCATCTAAGGAAACACTGTAGACAAGCCATTTTTATTAGTTTGTTTTGCACTGTGACAAAGTAGATAAGGATGGGTACTCTACAAAGAAAGCAGATTTATTTAGCAATAGTTAAAGCTGAAATCCTAAAAGACATGGCGCCAGCCTTGGAGTGGGCACCTCTGGCTACACTGTATCATGACAATTGGCATCATGTGGAAAGCACGTGGGAGCGGGAAAACTCACATGGTAAGACTGGAAGCCAAAGAGCAGGAAGGGCTGGGCTCTCGGATCATGTGAGCTTCCCTAGTGATCCAGTCAGCTTAGAGAAGCCCCCACCTCTTAAAGGTTCCATCACCTCCCCAACATGGAGCTTCCCTTAGGGGATCCCCTAGGGATCAAGACATACCCAGACAATAGTCCTGCTTGACATTTGGGACCTGAGTGTCTTCATTTGTAGAAACAAGTGATCAAGGATTTGTGGCAGTGCTTAGAGGAATCAGAGACAACTGGGCATGAAAGAGCCCAAAGTTTAGCGCTGTGCATTTATCTCCTTTTGTTGTCATAACAGATTACTACAGAGTGGCTCAAAAATTTACATTTATTATGGTACAGTGCTAGAATCAGGTTAAAATTAAGAAGTGGGCCAGGGTGTCTTCTGTGGGTCCCTAAGAGAATAAAGGTTGTGTTGTCTTTTCCAGTTACTGAGGTCAGCCTGCATTCCTCGGATTGAGCCTCCTCCCTCCATCTTCAAAACTAGAGTGGCAGACAGAACCTTTCTTACGTCACTCTACTTACTTTGACAGTGAATTTTCTGCCTGTGATGAGACTGTGCCCTCTCTGATAAGCCAGGGTATTTGCTCATTTTAAAGGTAGTTAATTAGCAAACTTCATTCCACCCATAATCTCGTGAGTTCTTTGCCCTTCCGTGTAATATTCTTCATGAGTTAGTCAACACATACAACTTGCTGAAGTTTGTTGGAACTTTTTTGTTTCTTTGAGACAGGCTCTCAAGTGTCCCATTTGGCTTTAACCTACTGTATAGCCAAGGGTGAGTGATTCTGGTCCTCCTTCACCTCCTCAGGGCTGGGGTTGCAAGCATGTGCCATGATAACTGGTTTGTGAGGTGCCAGGAGTTGAACTCAGGGATCCACACATGCAAGGCCAGCACCACACCAGCTGAGCTAGACCTGCAGAGGCTGGCTGGGCTGTGTTTATAGATCCAGTGAGGAAGAACTGACCTATTTGATAGTATTGTCTTCCCACACATGAATACAGAATCTCTCCATTTACCTTGTTTTATATGTGTCTTAGTAAGGATTGCTAATGCTGTAATGAGACACCATGACCAAAAAAGCAAGTTGTGGGAGAAAGGGTTTATTTGGCTTACACTTCCATATTTGATGCTCATCCTGAAAGGAAGCAGGACAGGACCCCAGTTCTAGTCTGTGTCGAGTTGATACCAGCCAGCACAACTGACCCTTGTCAACCTGACATACAAACACATCACCATTAATGTCACTATTAGGTCACACCTTCCTTTTCTTATTCATCTCTAAAAATATAAATTAACTTAAAAATATAAATAACTTACAAGTCCCTCTGTCTTTACAAATTCAAACACATTTCAAATTCAGGCTCTTTAAAATATCCAATTTCTCTAAAAATCCAAAATCTCTTTGAAAAGTTCAAAGTCTTTGAGCTGTGGGCTCCTGTAAAAATCAAAACCAAGTTAAATACCTTCTTTTAAGAGGGAATAACAAGGGCATAGTCACAATCTGAACCAGGCAAAACCAAACCCCAAATGTATAGATAACTCAATGTTCAACTTTCTGGGGTCCACTCACAATCATCTGGGATCCTCCGAGGAGCTTGAGCCACTTCTCCAGCTCTGCCCTCTGCAGCACACACAGCTTGTTTTCTAGGCTCCAGCTGGCTCCCCTCCACTGCTGCTGTTGTTCTTGACAGTCATCCCATGGTACTGTCATCTCCAAAACACTGGGATCTTCTGCCGCACGTTCACCTCACATAGCCCCACATAGGCTCTCTTCATGGTGCCAAGCCTCAAGTTCTTTGCATGATCCATAGTACTGGACCTTCAGCTACCACTAAGGTTGCATCTTCACCAATCAGCTCTCCTGGCCTCTAACAGTCCCAAGCCTTAGCTTACTTCTCCATGACCCTTCATGACTTCAAAACCAGTACCATCTGAGTGACTTACACTACCAAGTTCAGCTGTCAGAATGAGGTACAACATTGGTTACCTCTGGAACACAGCTTTTGTGCTGAGTCTCAGGAAACACTCCCAAGAAGATTTCCTCTCAGTAATGTGGGTCTCCTCTTAATCACCAGCTCCAGCTGACCGACCAGCATCAAGTATCCCAGCAAAGCAAAGGCTTCACTTCAGTAGTACTGGTACCTTGTTAATCATAGCTGACTCTTCAGCCCAGCTAACCAGAATGACAGGATCTTAAACCAAAATAGTAAATGGCCCTGATAGAGTCTTTAAACTTACCTCTGAAACTTCACAAGCTAGGATTCTGTCCTGTGCTCTGCTCTCAACATTCTTATCTTCCAAGTTCCCACAGAACATCTCACTGAGCTCTTAACACTCAATGATGTTTGTAGCTCAAAGTTCCAAAGTCCTTCCACAATCCTCCCCAAAATATAGTCACATTTGTCACAGCAATACCCCACTCCTGGTACTAACTTGTCTTAGTTAGGAGTACTACTGATGTTTTAAAATACTATGACCAAAAAGCAAATCAGGGAGGAAAGGGTTTATTTGGCTTCTACTTCCATATCATCTAAAGGAAGTCAGCACAGGAACTCAAACAGGGTGGGAACCTGGAGGCAGGAACTGATGCAGAGGCTGTGGAGGGTGCTGCTTATTGGTTTGTTTCCCCTGGCTTGCTCAGCCAGCTTTCTTATAGAACCCAGGACCACCAGCTCAGGGATGACGCCACACACAATGGGCTGGGCCCTCCCCGACCAATCACTGATTAAGAAAATGTCTTACAGCCAGATCTTATGGAAGCATTTTCTCAATTAAGGTTCCCTCCTTTCAGATTACTCTAGTTTGTATGTCAAGTTAACATGAGACTAGCCAGCACAATATGTTTATCAAAGCTTTGTAGCTTTCCTTTTCAAAATGTGTATATTTTGTTAAATTTATACCCATGTGTTTCTTTTGGGGGTTATTAATGATAATGGTAACTTTTTAAAAATATCATTTGAAATTCATTAATTGTTCACATGTAGAAAGGCATTGGCATTTCTATATTAATTTTGTGCCTTTTTTGGAAGTGGGGTGTGGGTTACTTTGGGATTGAACATGGGATCTTGTGCAAGAGCAGGGAATCACTGTACCTGTGAGCAAAATTCCCAGCCCTCTATTTACACTTTATTTTTAGGCAGGGTCTCACTGAGTTGCCTCAACAGGCCTTGAACCCATTCTGTAACCCAGGCAGATCCTGAACTTGTTATTCTTCCACTTCTACCTGTCAAGTAGCCAGGATTCCAGGCTTCTGCCCCTAGGCTCAGCTGATTCTCTTGTATTTTCTTTATAGTTGCTTATCAATGAACAAAGAGAACCGTGTTTCTTCTTTCCCAGTCACTGGGCCTCTTATTTATTTCCCTATCATAGTGAGTTCCTTGGAGCTGACATGCTGTAAGAAGCTGTGGTGACAGGACAGGGCTCATCCTTGCCTTGTTTCTTGGCAGGAAAACCTCTTGCTGGTTAGATACTATGGAGTATAGCATTCTCGAGGCTTCTGAGAGTTAGGGGATCTTTGGGAATGAGGAAGGAGGTCTGTACTCTGTCAGCTTCACAGTCGGCCTGGCTGTTTGGTTGCCTTTCTGCTCTGAGGGATTTGGGCCTGTGGTTGCCACTCGTATCTGGCTCTCTATGGTGGGATGAAGGTTCATTTCCTAAGGCTTTTGCTTTCATGTGTTTTTAACTGTAAGAAACTATTTTATTGGCATGACTTTTGGGCAAAGTGCATGAATTTCTAAAGCCCAGCATGTGAGCCTGGAGGTGGTGATGAGGCTTGACACTGCTCGTCCAGGGGCCGATACCTGCCCGTGGCAACCCGTCCATGTAGGCAGAGGGGTTTGTCTGCTCTCTAGTTCCCTGAAAACAGAATGAAAGACTATATTATTGTGGCATGGGTGTGGATTAGTAAGAAGGAAAACATTCTGACCAGTTCCACCCTGGAGACTGTGGCCAAGGGAGACCATCAGATCTGCTCTCTGAAAGTCTCATCTGCTGGTCACAGTTTAGGTGTGGCTCTGGGTAATGTGGCCACCCATTCCTCCTCTCTTCCCTGATGAGTCAATGGATTCTGTCTGTCTCTCTGTCTGTCTCTGTCTCTGTCTCTGTCTCTCCCTCTCCTTCCCCTCCTCTCCCCGCTCTCTCCCTTTCTCTCTCTCTAGGGTGTGCATCATTACTCCGTAGTTCCCTCCAGGGCATGCAGGAACTGAAGTGCTTTTCCCTGAGTTAGAGGTTCCCTGGCTGCTTTCCGTGTTTTGTGCTTTGGGGAAGCAACTTTTGAACACCACCACCCTGGCTAATTAATTATTCTGTAGGAAGACTTTATTTTGACTGCTCGTTCCCCTTCTTATTAACATGTGTTTACTCTTTTTTTTTTTTAATTTTTAAGCTTTTTCCCAATAATTCAGTCTAACCCCCGCTATTCTCATGTTTTACCCAGGGCTATTTTCATTCCTTTGATTTAATCAATATATTTTATTAAAAGAATTTAATAGTGATTCTTCTATGAGAACAAAGACTCTTCCAAACTTGGTATGCAGGGGGAGAATGTGGATGGATCCCTGTCAGATTCGCTAGCAAAGAGCAATGGGGATGGCCTGAAGAGCGAGAGGTCCAGCACCGGCGTCGAGCACACAGCCAGACAGCCTTGCTGTGTTTCTCCCCTCTGTCCACCTGGGTTCTTTCAGCAGCCGCTTGCTACAGTACAGACTTTCCACCTCAGGGAAGGGAGGGACGGGAAAAGGAGGAATCTGTGATTTTGTTGGTTTCCATTTTACCCAAATTGACTACCTTTTGAAGATAAAAGCTCTCCTTCCAGTTGCATAAAAGGAGACAAATGTTGCTAATTACTGGTAGTTAGAAGGAGGAGAAGGGGAATGATTTTCCAACAGCCAGCGTTGTCCTTTGAACTTGAGAGTGGGAACAGAATCTTGGAGTCTTCGTTATGCTTACAACATGAGAGCAGTTTAATAGTGATAATCTTTATAAAAGAATGGCTAAAAGGTGGATGTCAGCGACTTTGCCTCTTCTTTTCAGACCTCAAGTGTTTCCAGTCCTGACACACAGCTAGAATCCACTGAAATTCTCCCCTTCCAGGCTTCAGCCCCGTGCCCCACAGTCTCGGTCACCAGACTTGCGCTGCTGGTGACCGGGGAAGCGGACTCAGTCAGCATCACTGGGGACAGGACGAGTGTAGACAAGGGTTCCGGGGACCGAGCCGCTCCCTCTGAAGTCAGACTGGCTTTGAGTTGTGTCCTGGTCCTGTCATCCCTAGCCGTGCGGGCAAGTTTCTTAACTAGCTTAACCGCAACCGACATCCACCTCGGAGACACTTTTAAAAGTAAAGGGTGATATCATCAAAAATTATGGCAGAAACCCAAAAACAACTACAGCAGGATGAGAGGCACAAGCAAAAGTGGCAGTGATCAGACCGGGATGCCTCACCGCCAGATGCTCAGGAAGGCAAAGCACGCGGGGCGACTGCGGAGATGCGGACACCTGACACCTGCGATAATGCACCGGGATGCTCGGCACAGAGCCTGGCGATACAGTCACTGGATGTTAGCTCTTTTTGTGAGTGTGCATCCAGCGCTCCATACCCTCAGGGCCATATGGGATGGTGAATAGTGCCAACATCTATATCCACCGCTTGACTATCCTGAAGAACGCCCCCAAATGTATTGAGTTTATTTTCTTTAGAAACAATATAATGGAGTAGGGTCACAATCCCCACGCTTCCACCGATGTGTGTGTGTGTGTGTGTGTTGTGTGTGTGTGTGCCTGCAGAGAACAAGTTGATATCACTGGTCTTCTTTAGTTGTTCTCCACTTTATTTTTGAGGCAGGATCTCTCACTGAACCTGGGCCTTTGCATTTGGCTAGACTGACTCTCTGAGCAGTGAGCATCAAGGTCTGCTTGTCTCCACCTCGCCAGGGCTGGGGTTACAGACACTTTGAATGGAGGAGTGGGGTGTGAGCTCACTAAACACATCCCTGCATGCTTACACAGCAAGCACTTTACCAACCGAGTTATCCCTCCAGATCCCAGGTTACACTGTTTCTAATAAAATCTATCTCACTACAAAGCAAACCTGCTCTTTAGGCCAGAGCAAAGGTTTATGGAGGAGGCGTCAACCATTCTGCCTTTTAGTTCACAATTGTCTGCTGCAATCTTGTCACCTGTGCAGTTCCCTGAATAAAGATCGACCTTAAAACTCAGAGGAACTTGCATGACCTTCTCAGAGGTCTGCTCTGGGTCGGGGGCTCTTCATGTTTCCCCTGCAATAAAGAACTTGCATTTATTTAAATGAAGGAGAGACACTTGGAAAGTACTTTATGATTTGAGATGGATCTAAGGAACTCTTCCGCAGAGCAGCACCGTGGAACAAGCTGACTTGCGCTTGTTCTTGATTTTACAAAGTACTGGATCACATCCTGCAAAATCTATGGACAAGGGTTTTTTTGGCGGCATCATTTCAAGATGATAGATAGTGGAATTGTTAATGACTTGTCTCCGCTAAGAGCTCCATAAACTAGCTTCATTAATGCGTCCAGTCATTTCTCCATCCACCGGTCCGTGCATCTGTTCAACGAACACCTAATCTATGGTTATATGTTAAAATGACAAAAGATTTAGGCAAATAATATTCAGCCTGGACTCTGGTGGAAGGTTTGTAGAAGCGGTCTCAGTTCTCCACCTCTGAATTCTTTGCTACACAACTTTAGAGACTCTGTTCTCTGACATGAGACTTGCGTGGTCAAGGAGTTGTTAGCAAGAAAGATACAAGCAAAAGCTTGGCCAAGCTTGTGAAATAAGGATTGTTTGCATTCTTTCCTTTTCATCTGAACTATATGAACTATATGACCATGTGCTTTTGCCTGTTGGATGGTTAGAGATAGTTGGAATAGAGATGAATTAATATTCTTCTCGTCAAGAAATCCTACATTGGCTTAAAACCAGCTGACCTGCTCAAGTTAATGCATCTCCTCTGCATGTGAGGTTGTCAGTCACTCAGATCAGCCGGAGCTGCCTGGTCAGCCACCCCAGCAGGAATAAGAACTGTGTATTGACAAATGCCGCCACAGCTCTGTGAGAATAGTTAACGATACAGCTCCAGACTCTCGTCTGTGTGTCTTTTCTCCTTGACAACTACTCTCCCATTTTTCTTAAGATGTATTGTCAGGCTGCCAATTTCACGTTCTTAGATGTCCCACCATTATTCATTTAGAAGAATGCAATGGCAGCTTGATACTTTATCTCTGTTGCGCTCACAGTGTTGGGAAACTCAGGTTGAAGCTGCAGAAGTCTTGTGAGTGTCTGCAGACATGCGACATCTTGCTTACTGTTCACTTGGTGCTCCAGTCATGACACTGTATCAGACGCACCCCATGGACTAGGAGATAGTGTGAGGAGGTCTGTTTGTATTGACCTCATATTCTCCTAGAGATGCTTCAAATGGGTGAACACACCAAACCCAGCACAATACAGAAAGTCCCAACACTGAACATTGAACCAGTTTTTATTTTGAAATCTAGAGAGACACCCATCAAGGAAAACACTATGGAAACGGTAAAAATCCAGGGAGGTTGTTTTCACATTTGTGAATACATGCTGAATGATTAGCATGGACAAATTAGTAAGCTAGGTGCTTGGGTTTTGTAAAAAAGAAATCCTTCAAGTGTTTATAATTTAGCATTGTGAAATTGCTATAGCAGAATGACTGCAGAGCTAGAACATAGGTTCACAGTGTAAGTCAAGGTGGAAGCAAGAAGCTCTGAGTCGTCAGGAAAACCACAGGAGGCTTGAGAATGCCATGAAGGCAGGCTGGAATTTGAAAAGATTTGGGATGAGAGGCACAGTGCAGGGAAAGGCCGCTAGGCTATAAAGAGCAGGGTGCCTCCCGTGGGCCACATGATTTATAGGTGCTCATGAGCCAGTTCACTAGGTCTGTTTAAATGTTTCCAACACAAAAATGAGCATACATGGTTTTGAATGATCTATACAGATCCTTCTAGCTCTAATACCCAGGCAACCAACTTAAATCACCCATTATGTGCTTAAACTTATATGAAGTGGCTAGTAGATTTGGCACAGGGCATGGGGGCCTCTCACTGAGTGACACCATGGAAACTGTTCTAGGAGTGACAGAATCTGTAGTCCATTTTAAAGGTACCTTGGCTGAGCTTTGTAGAGAATCTGGTACCGAGTGCAGAGAGCCCCAGGCAGACCTGGGTTTGAAGCTGATACAGGAATGCAATCACCAAGGATGCGATTCTGCATAAGACACTAGGCACTCAGTCTCAGAGCTTTAAAATTGGGATGATAGTCCTACTTCACAAGGCAAAGAATAAACAGTGCTTTGTGCTACACATTAATAGTTCATTGGGGATAAATCAAGAGAGTAGGTGAGGCCTCTGTATGAGAACATATCTTACTAGATGCAAGATATATACCCCAAAGACCTTTGTGGTTTAAATTTTAATAACTTCCTCATATTGGAAATGGGCCGTTTTAAAAAATCCCCCTAGTGATTCCTCTTGCTGAACAATGTATTGTTTCTTAGCATACATTGAAATTTGAATGTCTGAGTCAGGATAATTGTTTCCTTAAAGCATGGATTCTAAGACCAGGCTGAGTATGAAGTAAATTGCAAACCACCTACCCAGTATTTACTACCCAATTCTTTCTTAGTATAATGTTATTTGAGGCATCAGTGTGCTCAACTAACTCAGCCCTATACTGCGTTGTTTCTTGCATTCAGGAGTGGCCAATGTGCTATCAACTGAAGCCTGCAGGGAAGGCACCAGGAAAAGGCCCCTTTGTTCCATTTTCTTTCTCATTTTCTTGTCTGAAATGAAGGTTGAATGTCTAGAGATGCACAGACATTTCGCGGTCTCGAGAATGGAAGTTGTACACTCCAGACGGTGAAGCTGCGTCCCTGAGGACTTTGCATCAGGCCCGGATTGCCTGTCTTTAGATGCTCTCTTCTGAGGCAGAGCAATAAGCTTCTATTTTAAGTCTCTGTTAGTTCTGCTCTCTGATGCTAGCACCTCACTGCCATTCCTAACTGAAGTCTCTAGCAATATTAATGACATCATCAAGTCAACTGGGCTGGGGCAGGTTTCAGAATTGGACATCACGGTAATAACCATGACAAGCATCTCATTTATGCATGATCACACAAGTAGCTAGGTAATATTGGCTATTGTGCTGTTTGTCAGTAAAGTTTAGCCAACATTCATCTTGATGCTAGAGAGTTATAGTAGGAGAAGTCTAATCTCAGAGGACATGCGTGGGTGTGTGTGGGGGGGTCTTTACAGGAAAGTCATTGGTATGCCAGATACAAAGCAAAGCTCTAGTTATCCAGGCTAAGGTAAAGGTGTAAAGGAGTGGGTGGACATGGGAAAGGGCATTTCAGGCAAAAGGAGCAGTGTTTGACAGAGACAAGCATGAAGTGTGGATGAAGGGCAGAAAGTGAGGCAGAGAAACAGATGCTGCTTGTTTGTCTGTTTCTGTTTTAAATCACACTCATGCATTTAACACATATCCTTCTTTCAAAGACCACTTATGTCAGCAAGGAAGATACGCTTGATGGAGGGCTGGTCTATGGCGGTAGCTCATGGTGCGTGGATGATCGTGCACCATGGGATTCCCAGCACAAAGCAAATCCACGGTCACCCAGGTTGTGGCGTGGAAATGCAGAGTAAATGCAGACTTCAGGGGATAGGGCAGGTTAGAACTAAGAAGACCCGTGATTGGTCAGCTTAGCCAGATTTCTGGCTTAGGCTTCAAGGTTGAAGACTAGGTGACTGCTACTAATAGGAGCTACGATAGAACAAATTTGAAACTTTCAAGGTGGCGCTTACCGCATCTTCTAGGAATCCTTAATGTCTGTTTCCTAGTTGAACATTAGCTTGATAGCAACTGGCTTGCTGAAAATTAAATTTTATTGATGAGAAGGATATACCATCTGGCTTTTCTCTGACTCGTAGAGATCTATTTCCCTGGATGTAATAAAGATGTAACCTCTGCCTCAGGAAGCTATTACCTGATATTATTTATTTCCTGATAAAAAGGAGCAAATCATGGCTGGACATCTGCAGAAAATGAGTTTGTAATAAAGCTAAGGTAGTTAATGTCTAGATGGGAGTTTCTCCTGTGATGATAAATGTCTACTCTGTTGAAATAGTTTCCATAAAACTCAGTAAATAAGAGGGTAGAGAGATTGTGTAATTGTCAGTGAGGTAATAAAGGGGGTGTTTGTTTATAAGGTTTACAATCAAAAGTGAACGCTAATTCCTATGAAAAATGAAAATTATTTTGGTGTATCCGTTTAGCAATTTAGAAGTCTCTGTTTCAGAAAAGAAAAGCCATTTTAATATGTGTTTAATTAACATTCATTAGCTAACAGAAAGAGATGTGTAACATGCCACTGGGAAAAACTGACAGTTTACCACGAGTAGGAGCAGAGTGCTGATAGCTCAGAGAACAAATAATAGCCTGATGCTGGCCGTTCTGTCCCCCTAACGGGTCCTTTAAAAATTCTTGTCCTGGGTGATTGTTGCCTATAGAGATCTTTCACCGCTTGATGGTTGTCTGTCTTGGGGTGCAGACAGGATGTGGCACCAAGGGATGAAGTATATCTTACATCAAATACCTGCTGCCTTTTCTCTTTCTAAGACCTTGATAAAGAATAATTAACTGCTTCTGGGATGTTGAATGTAACATTCACAAGGTACTCTGAATGAGAATGCCATCGTCACACTCTGTTTTGGGGAGTGGAGGAAGCCCCGAGTGAATGTGCATTGTTGACGTAGGCAGAGCCCTGCCAAGGACACCAATGTCTCAGGCCCTTAGAAATGGCAACGCCTTCCCCTGGTACAAGCATGAGTGTTGATGAATGTTTGACTTTTAGCTAAGACCAGTGTACAGAAAGCATCTGCTGTAGTTTTCCTCTCCTGGATGTTTCCAGTCTGGAAGTGATTCTGTGCACAGATCTCCCCCCGAGACCTGCTAACCCCCTCCTTGTGCTGTGATAATAAATGTACAAAGTTTCCGGGTTGTGCAGTAGGTGCCCTCCATCATGGCAAGCACAGCCCACCCAGTCTCAGTCTTTCTGCATATGTGTTTGTCATTTCTCCCATGTCTAGTGTTTCTTCATTCTCACATTGTCCCAGTCCAGATTCCCAGAGCCAAGCCATGAAGAATGAGGCACTCTACTGCTGCCTCTGTCTCAGGCTGGATAGCAAGTGTAACAGAGAGGCAAGGGAGATGCCACCATGTCCAGGATGTTGCTGACTCTCTAGCATACAGTTTTAGTGACTAATGAGTTCTAGCGGGGAATAGTTATCTTTGGATGCCTATAGGAGACACCAGAAAAGGTTCCTCTTCTGCCTTGGGAGATCAGTTATCTCAAGCCCATTATTTGACTAGGCTGCTACAGCAAAGACACCCAAACATCAGTGACTCAGAAAAGCAAAGTTCACTGTTCACTGTAGAGTCCAGAGTGGAGGATAAGGGGAGGTCTAGGGTAGGTAGATGGCTCTGTTCTAACAGCCATCGCTGTTTTTCAGTTTCTTCTCACTCATTGCTTTTGCCTTCTTTTGGACTGTTATTCACCACTGTGTAGGTGTGTGACCAGCCAGGCTGTAAGAATCACACCTTCTTTTCAACCCAGGGCAAGAAAGAGAGGATCGGGCAACCTTTTCTTTTTCAGATACTATCAAGAAACTGCTCTTTTTATTGGCTTGAATGTCACCACGTGACCACCACATTTCCCTGCAATGATCCAGCAAAATAAAGTATCCTATCAGATACCAATTAGAACTGGATTTTCTGGTTCTGAGGAGAGCAGGAAAATGCCGTGCTGGGGGTTAGAGCAGCCTCTGCCACACCGCCCTTTGCTCTAGTTCACTGCTCTCTTCCTTTGGGGTGTGAGTTTCATTTTCATTGGTATTTGAAGAGGGGTCTCTGTATCTTTTTGATGATTCCCAGATGTTGATTATTTATTAGTAAGAGACAACAATTGGAAACCACAGATTTCAATGTCGTATTTAAAGAAATACAATTTGACTATTCCATACATTTAAGCTATTCATACATGAAATTACTTCACTTCTGATATGACGAACTCAATATGGCGGTGACTGTATTCTTCATCATCCTTACCTCCAACCTCAAACCACGTTCAAGGGAGATGTCAGCGTGTGGGGATGGATTTCCTGTAGTTTCCTAACTCTGTCAGCACATCCAGCACTGCCCCGCCACCATTTCTTCAACATTAGCTCCCTAGCCCGATGTCTCAGCCCATTTGTCAGACAAGCCAGGTATCATAGCATCGACCCAACCTGCCAAACCTCCATCACCGTGCCGCCACTTCTTTAAGATATTTTAGAGTGTTGCGACACATCTTTGCTTTCCTGGAGTCGCTGCAGAGTTCTTTTACGTCAATAGATTCTGTCCCTGTCTCTCATCCATCTCCTGTCCTGATGCAGTTCTCCTCATTACGGCTAGAGTGTCCTTTCTAAGTGTACACATTGTCATTTTATCCTTAAATTAAGATGCCTCTTTCTCCATGAAGAGCAAACTTTTACCTGGATTTCAATTTTCGTGATCTGACCATAGAACATCCCTTGGTTTGTGCTAAACCATCCACCCCCACCTGCAGCTTTAGGCCATCTTGAAGCTGACTTACTTTTAACATTTTTGCAAGTCCATTCTTTTCATGTTTCACCATGATCCTTTTTCTGTTTGAAGTCTCTTTCCTTCCTTTTTGCCTGGCCAAAGTTCATTTGGCAAATATTTTGTTAGTAAATTGTAGCATTGCTGTGACACTCAGGACATGGTAACGAGCAAAATTTTACAAGTGCCTGTACACCAACACCAGGACTGTTTTAATCATGTCCTGAGTCATTTGTCATGAATGGCATCCAATTAGAGCTTATTTGTAGCTCTGAGGGAAAATTTTCACTACTCCTTCCCCAGGGAGACATACTGAGTGCTCGCCACACCAAATGAAAAGCCGAATGGTGAAGCCTTGTTGAAACAATACTCAAGAAAGTGCTAGGATCAAGCAGTAATCAGACATTGGGAACGAACCCGGGAAACTTGGATTGGGTCCACGAGGTGCTAAATTACTGTGACTCAGCTCTAGCTACCTTCCTAAAATGCGGAAACGGCGGAGGGCGACTTCCGTGATTCCCACGGCTAAGATCCAAATCTTTTGGTAAAGCAGTAAAAACGAACCTTCGCACTACAGCTGTGCAAGACGAACTGGTTCTTGAGAACTGGTGTAAAGAATGGTGTGCAATTAGCAAGACTGTCTTGTATAAAAATTTGCTAAGAGGGCATATTTCACGCGTTCTTACAAAAAGGAGAGGAAAGATGCGAGTTACAAAATGGGATCAGGTTGACTTACGACTTGATTCTATGACCTGTGGTTGGAGATCTGCACCTGCCTGTTGAAACTGCGTCTTGCAGCTAGAAGTCCTGAAAGTTGTGCGGTGGTCGGAGAGGAGGTGATGATAACTTAAACCATGGTAGCAACAGACATGGGGAAAAACACCTGGGTCTGGGTGTGTTCCTGGGAAGAGACCGATGCTGTTCATGGAGTAAAATCATCATTAAGATGGAGACGCAGTTGAGGAGAGACCTCATTTTTTAAATGTTTGCCTTGTTAGCAAGCATTTAATCTCCAGAACACACATTAAAAGAGACGGGTGTGGTGGCATGCATTTGTATTAGAGGAGAAAGAACCATCAGAAGCCTTGAGAAAAGAGACCAGTAAGGTAAATGGGAAAATGGAATTTTCTATCATCTTCACAGAAGGAATAACAGGTACCCTATATGGATGTCTGACCTGTCTTCAGGTTCATAATATGCTTTCATCATCCTGAAGTTTTTAAGATTTTATTTTCATTCATGTGTATGCCTGTAAGTGTGTGTGCGTGTGTGTGTGTGTGTGTGTGTGTGTGTGTAGAGAGAGAGAGAGAGAGAGAGAGAGAGAGAGAGAGAGAGAGAGAGAGAGACATGTCTATGTGTGTACTTGCAGTGGCGAGGGCAATGGATTCCCTAGAGCTAAAATTACAGGCAGTTTTGAACCACCCAACATGGATTCTGGGAGTAGAGCCCCAGTCCTCTGCAGGAAACTCATTCCTAGCCATTGAGATGTCTCTCTAGCCGCTTCCCCACATCTAGCCAGACACTCTCTCCCTCCCTCCCCTCTCTCTCTCTCTCTCTCTCCCCCTCCCTCTCCCTCTCCTTCTCCCTCTCTGTTCACTATGTAACACTGGCTGGACTGGCCTCAAACTCATAGAGATGTACTGTCTCTGTCTCCCAATACCTGGCTTTTTTATGTAGGTACATGCTTGCATAGCAAGCACTTTACCAACTAAACTGTCTCCCAAACCTCCCTGTGTTTATGCTAACACCCCTGATTTAATCTAGCACTGTTATAAGCTTCAGTTGTAAATCAACCAAACCTTATGACATATGTGACATTGTGAAGAACCAAACCACAGTTTTTGTTCTCCACAGTGATTATTTTCTTGTATGGAGTGGGACCTGCCCAGTTAATATTATTCTCCTAGACTTGCTAGAAAGTCCTCTGTACCATGTGCTACTTCAAGTCCTGTGCTGTCCACTGTGCACTGCTCCAAGTCTATGTCCTAGTTAGACTTTCTAAATAGAGCATCAGAGCTACATGAATGCTAAGTGGTCCTACAATCCCAGCACAATATTGTTATTATTATTATTATTTAGATTTAATTTATTTTTTGTGTCTGAGTGTTTGGCCTACCATATGTAATTGCACCATGTGTGCATGCCTGGTATCCATGGAGATCAGTAGAAAAAATCAGATTGCCTGGAACTAGAATTACAGATGATTGTGAGTCACCATCCAGGTACCAAACCTCTGCAAGAGCAACAGATGCTCTAAAGTGCTGAGCCACCTCTTCAGTCACCGTCCAGCACCTTATTTTTCCAGGGTTATTTAATATGACTTAGAAAATTATGCAACTAGATATTTTGATATACATGTTTATTGTAATCACTGCAATCAAGCTTATATATGTTCACCTCAGAGAATCAGTATCTTAAAGAGACATTTGATCTGGTGTGCTGATTTCTCTATTCTTCACAGTAGCTAAAGTTTATAAAAGACCAACCCCTTATCTTATTTTTTAATTGACACAAAACATTTCTATATGTTCATTGTGTGCAATAGTATAATTTATGTATATAATGAATGATGAGCAGCTTAGGAAAATTAGCATTTTCATTTCTTCAGATATATATAATTTCCATGTTAGGAAACTTCAGACTCTTCCTTTCTAGCTGTCTTTATTTTTTTTAAACATAATTAAATGTAAAATAAAATACTAAAAGACACATCCTTCATGTTTCTCCCACAGTATTATATGGACCGATGTCCCCATATCCGCTTGGCCCTCGGAAGGAGAGGTCTATAAAAAACCATTGGGCACCTGAAGCTGGAAAGCTGAGATGAGAGACGAGCATGCTCCAAGCCGAGCAGGACCCTTGTCAATCCTCTGGGAAGCTCAAGAATGTTTGGCAACCCTATTCAAAGACTGAAGGAACACACTGCTAAATACATAAAGCCAAATAATGCATACTTTTGAAATGGAGACAAAATTATTTTAGGCTGGTTTTGTTTTCTCATTTCTCTACAGGGGACCATGTGGCCCAGGGGTACTGTAAGTAGGATCATCATTAATCATGATAATTTATCTTCTAGAAAGAAAAAAAAATTCCCTGAATTTCTACATGGACAAGTTGTATTTCTAAATTCCTGATGTGCTTGAAAATCATAACCTTATTCTTCCAAACAATACAGAAGGAAGGAAAGACCGGGGCGTTATGTCAGACCTACCCGATACTTTCATTTAGGATGTTTAGCCGCTTGGGGGGGGCGTGGAAAAAAAAAACCCCAAAACAACTCCAACATTGTTAGGTTTCCACCCCAGCGCGATTCCAGGCAGGCTCTCATGGAATCCTGACAGAAGAAACAGAGGCTGCTTAAAGGAAAAGGACAGACTTGGACTAGAATCTGGAAATCTGAAATTACAACTAATTCTTCTCAGTGGCCACGGAGAGAATCGCTCTCTATATTCCTGTGTCTACACCTATCTCTTCTTGATCCTTCTCTTGTCTTCCTCCTGCCTGCATCGTGCAGAGTATTGTTAGTGCTCTGAGTCTGAAGATCCAACATCAGGCAAGAGGACTCACCTGGAACTAGAGCCTTCAGTTAGGGCAACAGGGCTCACAGCCAGTGCTGCCAGGCTCACTTGATTTCACTGTAGCTTGCTCCATGCACATTTAACGGCGTAATGTGGATACATACTTCTCGGTGCTGAGTTCTGTAAGATGGTAGTAGTATAAACGGCTCTGGCCATCTGTGTTGTGACCAGTTCAACTCTTCTTCCACTTCTGACAGTGGGAGCACAACTTGCCCCCCACCTTTTCCTTTCCTTACTCTTTCTTCCTTGTTTCCACTTAATGGATTCCACTTAATGGATTGTCCTACACATACACACACACACACACACACACACACACACACACACACACAGTCCTATTGGGAAGCCAGAAACTCTGTTTTGAGCATCTCAATAAAAGAGAAAATGGGATTGATTGTAGAGGTATTTGTTTTTTTATCAACTTGGCAGAAACTGGAGTCACATCAGAAGGGGAAACCTCAACTGAGCAAATGGCTCTATCAGATTAGTTGTTGGCATGTCTCTAGGACATCTTATTGATTACTGATCGATGTGGGAGTACCCATCCCACCATGGGTGGTGACACCCCTGGGTAGGAGGTCCTGGGTTGTATAAGAAAGCAAGTTGAGAGAACCATGGAACGTGAGACAATCAGCAGCATTTCCCATTGCTTCCTCTTGAGCTCCTGCCTTGAGTTTCTCTCCTGGCTTCCCATGATGATGGACTGCAACTTATAAGGAGAAATAAACCATTTCCTCTCCAAGCTGCTTTCATTAGGGTTTTATCATGATATCAGATAATCAAGCTAGTACAGTTGCAATAGTTAAACAGATACTAGTTTCTCAGGAGAACTAGTTATTCACATTTTATTTAGCTGGTACTAAGCTTTTGACCTGCTACTGCTTCCCCCTTCTGCAATGGGTTGAAGCAGGAATACAGAGCAAGATACATCATAGTATGATTTGAGTCTGAGATCTTGATGTAGCAGCAGCCGTTGGTATGTCATGCTTCCCATGAGAATCAAGGGAATCTTTAAAATGGCACATCTCTGAGGCCTTCCCCGGACCACAGTGGCTTTAAAGGGATGGACAAACAAGGGGAAGAGGATGCCGTTTATAATCCAGATGCGTCTGCTATAGTAAATCAGTCACATGCATTCACAAACTGCTAATGTAGGATGTGGTCAGAGAGGCAGTGTTGCAGGTCAGGTTCCATGTGAAGGAGGTTGGCACTCAGGAAGTTTATTAGGGGTGCTCTTGGTGTGAGCACCTTGGAAAGTGAAGGAGAAAGAACGTATAAGAAGGGAAGTCAGGCTTAGAAGCAATCACTAAGGCCTTGGGTGATGCCAAGAACTGTGGCCCAGGAACAGCTCTACATCTGGTTCTGAAGACGGTAAGGAAGATGTGCTTTCATAGTTCCTGGCGGACCAATTGTTGGGACTTCCCTGAAGGAGAAGCATGCTTGTGAGTAAAATGGCTTTCTTCAGTGGAACACAGTCCCTACACAGGGAACTAGAGCTGTCAGTTGTCAATTCTCTTAGCATGCTGGGGGGGGGAAGTAGGGCCACAACAGATGTCACAGCACAAAACCATTTCAATCCATGGCTCCTTACTACCTTCAGGGCTCCATGCTTCATGTATGTCCTGGGAACCACTCATTTCAGATTACAATGGTCTTCTCTTCCTAGAAGAATTTTTAAGTGGAAGTTTCATGGGATGCACTGCAGCCCCTGCTGTTGCCTGTCACCTCTGGAGATGCCTGCTCTTTTAGGCATCTCCGTAGCGGGGCCAAGCTCTTCTTAGTAGCCGCTCTGCCTGTCGTCAGCCATGATACACATCATCTGCCTACTGATGATGCTGCCCCCTGGAGCAGTATGCTTCTTATTTTGTTTGATAGAATTCTTTCTGAGCCCTATTCTTGGTCAGACCCTTTTGACGGGATTTTCAGCATTACCTGCTGTAACCATGATTGTATATATCTGTACTTCTTTTGGTTTTCCTTCTATTTTATGTTACAATATTTCTGCATGACTTCATGTGGGCCATTGCTTCCTCTAACCTCCCATAAGTCCTCTTATTAACTGAAGTGCCATCACTGTCTGGATCTCACTAAGCATTAGACTCTATGTTACTCTCATATCCAGAAATTCTCCAGTATGTACCATTATGTTCTACCCATATACCAATACTCAGAATTCAGTCTCACATGTATTCTTCTGGGCCCTGTCAGTGCATCTGAGATCCTATAGCTGCTTTGGTCTTTCCTTCCTTTAATGCATTAAGAAGACAATAACTTAAGAAGTCAAATTTTGTTTTGATTTAAACCTAGTTATTATTTCAGTGGACAGAAGGGAGATCTGAGTAGATCCTAAGTAGCAGTCTGCATTGACTATCAACAGGGACATTAGCTTCAAAATTATTTTTATTATTTGCTCTGTGTGTGTGTGTGTGTGTGTGTGTGTGTGTGTGTGTGTGTTGTGAATTTATGCCACATGGGTATGTACCTTCAGAAGCCAAAAAACGGCATTGGATCCCCTGGAGCTGGAGTGATGGGTGGCTGTGAGCTGCCTGACATGGTACTAGTAACTGTGGTTTTCTGGAAGAGCAACAAGTGCTGTTAACCTTGGCGCCACCTCTCCAGCCCCATGGCATTAACTTTTAACTGGAAAGAGTGGGCTACTTCTCCAGAGGACTCAGGGTAATCAGAGAACTCAGGACTGTTGAATTTATCAACATGGACATCCCCATCTCATGCTTCATAGTTCCCATCCTTCTCTATTCAGGGCCTTAGGGGTGCCATAGAAGACCTGTCAGGAGCATTGAGTTACAGTGAATCATGCTATTCTTATTTTAAAAGTCTTGGAATTGATTCTCAGCTTTGTCTGCCCTTAGTGGTGGGAGTTTTTCCACCCATGGTGCCTCAAAGCAGGATTTGGTGTTCACACTTTTGTCTTTAGTTAGATCAATTGTGATTATTTCTTCTGTGTTTCTGTAGCACCTCATCCAGCAGACCTGCTAATTGGGCTTGTCCACTGTCCTTGTTCACCTCTGATGAAAATTTACTCTCCTTCTGGGGTCTGCCTGCCTTCAGTGGTAGGGGCCATTGTTATTTACTGGCCCATGGGTGACACAGCTTCAAACCCTTATTTCAAAGCACTTTTGACAAATTATAACACACCAGTTGTCACTGATCAAGTTCCCTAGGAGGCAGCTCCATCTAGACCAATCTTTGTGGGAAAGAGAAGGAAATTGGGGTAGAAAGAAAGAGATACTTGGTGATGAGGCACTCACAACCAAGACCCCACCAAACTGCATTGTTTGCCCTGGTGCTGTGGTCCTCTTTGTCATCTGAAACCAAGTTAGAGTCCCAGCCTATATATACTTGGTCTGCGATTGGATGTGGACCACTTTCAAGATGGGAATGTGAGAGTAGGTTAGACTGTTCTTTCCAGCAGAGAATATTCTCCCCAGAGGAATTCAATTATAAGCAATTATGTCAGTCTCCAGATTTGGAGTTTGGGGACTGAGGGACTCTGTTGTGAAACGGAGGAAGACATAAGCGAAGGTTTCAAATGGTAAGTTTGTTGTGTTCCTTCTGTGACACCTCAAAAGACTGATGTGCTTTAACGGACAAACACATTATCACCAGATTGTCTGCAAGTGGGATTTAGGATACTAAAACAAATGTGGGGAGAGGAGCAGAAATTTTGTCATTTTGTGCATCCAATTGCATAAAAACAAAGTCTTCTCATGATGGTCAGTCACCTCTTTAAAATTCCTCTCTTCTCTCAGTCTAAGAGAGCCTGAGGTTATTAATTTCAGTCTCTCCAGGTCTCTATCCTACAAGCAACATGTTTTATTTTCTTAGATAATGCAAACACCAACAGATGTGCTCCCTCCCCTCCAGGTAGGCAGATTGTGTGGCTATTTCCAACTTGATGAATTGTAAATTCCTCCACTGACTTAATGAGACCTGGTTTGGGGGTGCAGAGCAGAAAGAAGGCGGGAGAACAACACCACGTTAAATACAGTTGGCCCTTGGTGTCTGTGTGGGACTCTGGATACCAAGGTCTGAGAATGTTCAAATCCCTTATACAAAATGGTGCATTTGCATCTAACCTATATACGCTTCCCCTTATGCTTTAAATCATCTCTAGTTTACTTATAATACCAAATAGTACATAAATGCCATGGAAGTAGTTGTCTTACTGTGTTGTTTAGGAAATAATGATTAGAAAATAGACTGTACATGCTCAGTGCAGATGCAAATTAAAAAAAAATAATTTCGAAGCAATCTTTGTTGAATGCATTAATGACGAACCCACAGATTCAGTTTCTACATATCATGAAGGTCGTCTGTGCATCATACACAATAGAATGGATCACAACTTCAGATGGACACAATGATGTGCTTCAGAAAGGGGACAGGACAGTAAGGGGCAGCCACACATCCCATAATAGAAATGTATCATTATTTTTTTAAGCCAGTGAAGGAGAGTATAACTGAGAAATAACAGGAAAAGCTTCCTTGGAGGGGTATAATTTGAACAGAACCTCAAAAGGCAAGTGAGCACCTGATGTGTGTGATTCTATAGTTTTTGAGCTGGTGCATTTATCTCTTAAGGTTGGTCTAACTCAGTAGATAAAATTTTACTCTTCTATTCTGTATCTCATAGTACTTAAGATTGGTTTCTGTGTGTATGTACACATGTGTGTGAGCACACACAAGTATATGCATGTCCTCTCTCACCCCTCCCGTGTGTGTGTGGGGCCTCAAAGTTGACATTCAGATGGCTTCTTCAATTGCTCTCCATTTTATTTATTTAGTTAGAGTCTGTTGCTGAACCTAGACCCACCAGTTCCAGCTACTCTAGCTAGCCAGCTTGTCCTTGGGGTCCCGGATGCTTCCTGGTGCTGGGATGGCTATCACGCCTGCCTGGATTTTACTTGGGTCCTGGGGATCCGAACTCCAATCTTCATATTTGTTTAGCAAACACACTTTCCGCTGTTCCATCTCCTCAGCCCGCACATGAAGTTTACAGGGATCTAATGATTAAGACACTCACATTATGCTGCTGTTTAGCAGTTGGTGCGATGTTTGCGTGTGTGTGTTATGGTATTAAGAGACCTTACTTCTAAGAAATATCAACAGATTGGGTGCTCTTTTCTTTGGCTTTCTATTTGTTTACATTTGCCTGTTGAATGTTGTTTCCTAGTAACAAGAGACAAAATAGTATACCCATCCTTGAGTGGTATCGCTACCTCAAACATGCAGCAAAGCAAAGGACAAAATGTAATTCCTAGTTCTTAACATATTGTGCATCTCAGTGGTAAACCCAGATACGGAAGAGATAAAGTCAGATGATGAAACCATAATATTTGCCTAAATCCTAAGGCATTTTAATTGCAGTCCATATTTTTCTTTTACTATGAGTTTAATATGCGCTTGTTGTAAAAAATAGAAAATTCAGACCAGTGAAAATTATAATTAATTATTTACTCATAATTTTTATTGAGGTAGGAGCCGCAATATGGCAATTGGGATGGGAATGGTGCCACCAATAAGAGATTGTCTTCTTTTACTGTTTTGACAGAATTGCAAGATTTAAATTTATACACACATGTACACACACATGCACACACTCATATATATGCATGCACACACATACATACATGCATGCACACACATATACATGCACACGTTCATAAACGCACAAATATGCCATATGCACACACTCATATATACACACACACACATGCACACGATTGCACACATGTATGCACACACACACATGCACACACATATACATACAAATATACATGCTTGCATACACATGAACATGCATATACACATGCATGCACACACATTACTCATGCATTCACAATGCAATTTATACCTCAAGTTTTCTAGAAAATAAGACTTGTCAGCCCAGTTTTCCTCTTCTTTCCTTTCCCTTGTGCTTTTTAAAATTAAACTTAAGACTTTAGAGTTAGAAAACCTAATCTTGCAAAGCTTATGGAACAAAGAGGCAGAAATGCCTTTACCAGTTCCAGTAAGGCGATTTTGAACACAACACAAAAATTCTAGATGGTTTCAAAGCCCGTGTCACCATCCTATCCTGAGAACTCTTGTTCTTCCCAAGAGAAAATGGCAGTTATTAGCCCTGGCATCGCAGAGTTGTTTTAGAGTGGCACTCCCGGGTGTCGTGGTTATGGTGATATACAATGTAAAACAAGATTTGTTGATTTAGGAAAACTTCAACACATAAAAAGGTCTGTCTGTGTCCATTTGCTCAGGCTGTTTTCAGAGGGACGTGGTTGCATCTTCTAAATCTCTCTAAATGAAATCCCTCCTGTGTTCTTTGTAGGCCTGCCCTGCTCTGTGAGTCTGGCTGGAAAGAGTTAAGATACAAATGACCGGGGAGTGAAAGCGAAGCTTTGAGCTGTAGACTGTGCCGTGAATACCGATGGGATGCCATGGACAAGAGCCCCGTCCTGGAAGTGAACTATATTACGAAGGCAGATGGTCAACTCAATATATGTCACTCACCATAACTTGCTTTAAACTAATTACCTAATGCAAGAAACAGATGTCTGGAGAGCCTTATAAACAGAAATGATATATGGGTGACTTTTCAGTTTACCCTAAAGGATGGTAGCTATTAAAATGCCATTGGTGTCCCAAAATAGAAAAAATTACATTAAGTAGCATTTTATAATCCCACCCCCCATGGGAGCTCAAAGCACCCAATAACGAGTAACACGACCCAAGCATTTTATTAACTATAAAATAGGGCTATTTATGAGATTGCTTACTCTGTGCAGGTCATTGTGCCTTTATTTAAATTATTGCTTCTGTGAATTAAATTGTTTCCTGTGACCTGTGAGCTCCAGTGCCACTCTGTAGGGCTCAATGACAGGCCAGCTCTGTCTCCCATGCTCCACAGGGACCTGCTGTCTCCTTCAGAGGAAACCACTGGAAAAACTAAGACTTGGTGGCACAGGAATGAAGCCAAGCTTCTCAACACTGCGTTATATGTGGGTCCCCTACCCCTGGTAGATCATGTGACCTGTGAATATAGTGTTTCAGTGTTCTAATTTCAGAGCTCTGATTTGATCAAAACTTATCTACACATTTTAACAAATATCTTCTAGCATTTCTGTTTCTTTTTACATGCCCTTATTAAGAAATACTCTTTTTTAAAATTTTTTAGCTGTAGATCATAGTGAACGATAGCAAGGATTGTATGGCTAAAGTATATTGTGTAAAATTGTCAAATATTTAATATAAAAATCAAAGAAAAATTGATCAGATGATATTTGCAAAATACCTGTTATATACCTAGACTCAGGGAAAAACTTTTAAAAACTTTAAAAAAATACTTAAAATACCCATGCATTTAAGGAATATAATAAGTGTGGCAAATGGCTGGAGAGATTGCTCACTGCTGAAGAGTGTTTCCTGGCCTTCCAAGGCGTTGCAGTGTGTCACTTCTGCGTTTATGTTTTATACATGTTAATTAAGGGAAAACACAATATCTATTTCACTGAATTGTATGTGGGTACGCTATGATCTTGGTTAATTCTCTGAATGCTGAGAAAACAGCAGAAGCAAGGAATTTTGAGAGCTTACTGAGGAAGACTTGGTATCCAGTGAGTGAAATGGAGTACAGTTCCCTCAGACTTATATGTTGAATTTTCCATCTTGTTTATGTTGTATTGGAACTTTAGATAAAATCGTAAATTAACTATATTTTCTATGTTGTATCTTTCCATCCAATAATGTATCTTTTACACTTACTTACGTCGTCTATGTCTTTTTCAGGATTTATATGTATTTTTATTTATGTCTCTGTGTATGTATCTGATGTGTAAGTATACATGAATGCACATGTGGGAATGTATGACACATGTGGGTCAGGCCTCCTTGGAAGCCAGAAAAAGGCATTGGATCTCTTAGAGCTGAAATGGCAGAGAGCTGTCAGTCACCAACATGGGTTCTAGGAACAAAACATCAAGAAATAGTCTTAACTAACAAGAAAGTCTGGACAGCAGAATGACATACAGTTCCCAGCTACTGAAACTCAACCAGCCTTGATATGTTTCCGTTTTTGTTTTGGCTTTTCGAGGGAGGGGGAAGAACAACTTGGTTTAAATCTAGAAGGATTTCCAAGTCTGTTTGCCTTTCCTCTTCAAGGGCCACCCAATCTTGACTCTGATTTATGTCTTTCTGTTCTGTGATTTTTGTATTAGACCTTGTAACCTGTATACGAAAAACAGCATGCGAACTAGAAATATATGCAAACACTTGTGTTTGGACCAAACATTATCTTTCCCAACTTTTAACCGTATTGCTGTGAGAAGAGCACAATTCTCATTTTAACTCTGGTTTAGGATTCCGTTGTTTGAGCTATGTCGGAGAAGGCTTTTCCATGGAAACTTTCATTATTTCTAATTTCTAATATTATCAGCAATGTTTTGGTAAACGTCTTGTGCCTGGGAGTGGACTTGCATGTTCATCTAATTTTTCCTTTCGGTGTTCTATTCCCTCCCCCACTTTATTCCTTACAGGGGTTATTTAGATTCCCAGAGAGGGTTCAGCATTCTGCTATTTCTAACACGAGTGTCTTCTTTAAGTCTCTGCTTTATTTTAAAATATTGTTCCCTGTTTTGTTGCTACTTGGACTTACCAATCATTTCCTTTATAATTGGTGCTCATTATCTGGTTAGAGAGATTTTTTGTTAGGTTTAGTGAAGACAGTGCTAATTTTCACAAAGAATATCAGATGTTATTATTCGCATCTTAACCTTCGTTCCATTTGGAATCACAATGTGAGTTAAGTATCCAATTTTTTTTTCTTTTTTCTTTTTTTGGTTTTTAGATAAAAACAGTTCATCCATTAGTTTTTGAACATCCTATTTTTTCTTCCCAATCTTCAACACAGGTATTGGCAACGGTGTTTGGGTAGACAGTGGATAACAGAGCTCAGAGTATGTGTGAACCATGCAGTTATCATCACGAACATCGGTGGTGCTCACTTCCTGGAGACCCTGGAGTCTCTGCTGCTTAGCTCCCGTGCAGCTTGACAGCAACAGCCAGTGACCTGCACAGAAATGGCGCATCTGTTCTCAGATGAGCCTGGAAAGTCTTCCTTAAGCCTTTCAGCTTTCCCCCATGGGCTGGAAGCGAGAGGAAAGTGTGCTGAAATGGCAGAGCCTGAGACACACTGTTGTATCACCTCCATCCATCCGTGCTAACACTGGACTCTGGGTGAACAAGAAGAGAACTAAGTGCTAAATGGCAGAGTTCAGAACTAGTGTGTCACTGTAGCTTAGCTTGATGAGCACGCCACGGTTCTTACTCTGGGCTCTGTTTGCCTCCATTAGATCGTCTGTCCCTCCAAACACGGTTGCCACACTATCTTAATTATTTTGCCTTCGTGTGAAGTCCTGTTTCTAATAGAGCAAGTCTCTATTCCTTCTCTTTCTTATCTTTTTCAACTTTTTATCTTCTCAAATTAATTTTAGAATCATTATGGAGGTTAATGAAATTGCAGAGACTATGATTACAATTTTATTAAATCCTTGCTTCAGTTGGGAAGAAGTGACATATTCATTATCTGAGTGTCTACCCCCAAAGCTTGATAAATCTCCTCCATTTATTAGGTTTAACCACATTAAAATGCCAGATCAAAAAGCCATGTGACCTGCCTGCGGGATCAGCTGGAGACGGGAGAATATCAAGCTCATGAGCAGTGTTGAAGAATCAGTGGGGAATGAACATAATCTTCTGCTGCAACCAGTGAGTCCCATTTGGTCAGTGAACTAGTTGTATGGGTAACAAAATGTTTTAAAACCATTAATAATTTAAAAAATATTAAAAGTTTACCCACAAGAAGAGTATATATGACAGATGCACATGTAGGGCTATGTTCTCAGTGGGGTGGCTTGTGATTTGCAGGGAACACAACAATACCTAAACACATGTTTGTACATCACATTTGGAACAGTGGTCCCCAGAAGTGGGGGTTCCAACCATCTGACTGTATCACATTACAGCCAACCTGAAGAACTATATGAGGATAAGAAGCCTTATAATGATTTATTGGAACATTGTGACAAACACCACACCTCATGATGTGGCTTAAAAGATGAAACAAAAACTATTTTAACACAGAAGCCATTCCTGGAGTACTGAGCTTTGAGCTTATTATTCCTTTGCCTTTCTTTATATTTGACTCCATGTGCATGCAGTCCTAAAAACACATTGTTGTGTTTTGCATATTTTAAACTTTGTACAAATGGATTTTTTTTGCATTTTCATTTATGTATGTGATGGTGAGTTTTAATTCCCAATTTGACACAGTCTAAAAATCACCTGGAAGGTATCTGTGGGTTGACTAAGTGCCTGCGTTTTTCCCGTACATTTGTGGGATGCCACAGTATCCATGGGAAGTACTAGCAACTGCAAGATGTCTGGGCATCTGTGAGAAGCCCTGATTCCCACAGGAGCACTTTGTGCATGGGGGATGTCTGGGTGCCTGCAGGAGGCTCTGGTGCTGTGAGCTGTCCCCATGCCTATGGGAGGTCCTAGTACCTGTGGGATGCCTTGGTGCCCACATGACATCCTGAGGTCTGTGGGATGTTCTGGTGTCTATGGGATATCGGGCACATGTAGGAATCCCTGGTGCCTGCAGGTTGTCCATGTGCCTGCGTGGTATCAGGTTGTCTATATGATGTCTGGGTGTCTGTTGGCTGGCCCAGTGCCTGCTTGATTCCTGTCCATCTGTGGGATACCCTGGAATCTGTGGGATGCCTCAGTGCTAAATCATAGAAGAGTAGAGAAAAGGCGCTGGGCACAAGCATGTGTTCAAGGATATGTTTCTCTCTGATTCTTAGCTACAGATGTGGTATGACCAGCCATCTCTTGTTCCTGTTTTTGTGACTTTCCTGAAGAGGGGAACTGAAACTGGAAACTGAGCCAAAATAAGCCCTTTTCCTTTAAGCTGCTCTCATCAGGATATTTGATCACAGCAACAGTGATGAAACAGATAGCCATGCTTTCAATATTGTCCATTCATGTTGGAATATGAAGCCGCAGTTCGTTTGGCTCTCTCATTATTATATTATGTATAATAGAATTTCACTGAGCGAATGTTGACACTCTTTCTTCTACTATGGGGGTTTGACCTATACATTCTTACATGTGTCTTTTGTGTACGTATGAAAGTTTTACTGTTTCTCAACAGATTTTTGGGATTAATCTATTGGGCATTTTTTAAGTTGAGTGGAAACTGTGAACAACCCACTGGATGATCTTGCCAGCTGTGCTTAAGTGTTCAGACACTCCAAGTTCTTGCTAATATAGAGTCTGACTTTATGTCTGTCTGGTGGTGGTTTTTGATGTTACTTTTATTTGTGATTTCAATTTGCATCCCATCACTTTTAAATAAAGGGAAACACTACCTGTGTTTATTGACTCTTGGTGTTCTTTTTCACATTTATACTTTTTGGTCATTAAGTTGTTTACCTTTTTCATTTTTGTGAGCTACTAGGCATTTACATAATCACCTCTTTATTATATGAATTGCAAACACATCGCACTAATTAGTGATTTCTTTCACCTGATAAATGATGTCTCTTAATGGTGGGGAGATGGCTCAGTGGTTTGTAATTCTTGCTGTTCTTGTACAGGACCCAAGTTCAGTTTCCATTATTCACATTGGTAGACTCACAGTTGCCTGTGACTCTGGATTCAGGAGGTCTGCTGCCCTCTTCCGACCTTGGCAACAACTGTACTCACATGTACATACCCACAGACAGACATACACAAACATAATAAAAACATTTTTTAATGAAGTCTATTAATTTAAGAAGTTTAAAGTACAAACTTTAAAAAATGTTTTAAAAAGTTGCATTGAAAATATTGTCTCCCACGTCTATACCAGAAAGTTGTATTTGAAACTTTAAGTTGAATGCAACAGACAGTAAATTATATTGTAAGAGGTATCATTTTATATTTTCAATATATCTAGCTAACATTCAAGCACTGGTTATTCAAATTTCCATCCTTTTTCACTAATATGCAAAGCCCCACGTTCATTTATTAATATTTGCATACATGCCAGGGCATCTTCTGCGTCTTCTGGGCTCCTTTTGTTGTTGTTCACTTGTTTTTCTCACACTAATGTCGCATTCCTTGTGTGATCAGACCCTAATGCCTGCTACAACAGGTCATTGGAATGCTTATTATTACTTGTTTCTATTTTTGGCAACTTTAGACTTCAGTATAAACTCTATCATGGCCTTATCAAGATCCATGGAAAATGTGGTTAAGAATTTGATTGGAGGGTCTCCAGAGATGGCTCAGAAGTTAAGAGCACTGGCTTCTTCTCCAGAGGTCCTAAGTTCAATTCCCAGCACCTACATGTAAGATCACATCTGTCTGTAACTGTAGTCCCATGGGATCTGAGGCTCTTTTCTGTGCAGACATACATGTAGACAAAGCACTCAGATACATAACATAAATGAATATATCTTAAAACATAATTTGATTGGAATCACATTGAATTTCTGTATATATTTAGGGAGAATCAATTTCTTCGCAGCATTTTGTTTTCCCAACAAGGAGTGTGGTGCATCTCCCCATTGTCTCAGCTTTTGCTGTGTATCATGAAGATGCCCCAACATTGCTTTCATCAGTAAGTCTGTTTACAGTGGAGGGTCTTGTCAACACCAGTTCTACTGCACCGACTGGTAGTTTTCCCGAGTTCTCATAAAATCACATTTTCTCCTAAGCCCACATTTTAAACAAAATTTGTAAGAAATTCACAATTCATTGATTGAAGTTGATAGTAGGAGTCTACTTAATTGATATGCTAATTGTTTTTACGCTTTCATTAGTATTTTTTATGTGTATGAGTGTTTGTCTGTTTGTATGTGCACCACACACATTCTTGGTGCACAGGGACGCCAGAAGAGGGAATCAGATTCCTGGGAGCTGGAGTTGCAGGCACTTAGGAGCCACAATTTGGGTGCAATGAGTGCTCTCAACTGTGGGGTCTTAACTGCTGCTGTCCGCCGCAGCCCTGTTTTTGGCTGTTAACCATAGTACACTGGGGATCAGAAAACAATGCATTCTCCTTTAACAGGCTGTATCTACACAGCATGATGATGTCTCTGTATTACACAGACTAGCATGCAGAGAAGTTTCAGTTGACTTAAGTGAAGGTGGGTTGAGGTAATTTATAATCTTATCTGATCAATTCCCTCTTCATTAGCCTCTTCTCTAATCTTATTTATGGAACAAATCTGAAAATTACTTTTCACCTGAATTTTGTAGTATTAATTACCCCTTCAGACTATACATACAAGCTCTATTTTCACTACCTAAATTTTAAAACCTCAATAATGCTTTATGTCCCAAACCATAAACACGTAAACCATTTCTCCTGCAGATATAAACTGTAAAAATTTTCAAACAGTTGAAAATTGCAAGAACAGTAAAATGAACGCCAGATATATAGCGTCTACTTACATAGAGCACCTCCTTCCTCCTCTTCTCTTTTGACAGAGATTCAATGTGTAAACCCAGAGCAGCCTCAACAATCTTCCTGAGAACCGGCATCACAGGCGTATGCCACACGCCTGACTCCACCACCTAGTATAGCATTTCCCTCTATTTACTTCATCTGTCACCTGCCATCTATCGACCATTCTTTCCATTACGTATGTAGGTACGAATCGGCCAGTCATCTATTGTGTTAAATCGTTTAACTATAAGTTACATCATTTTGACCTTTTACCCTTGAATATCCTAACACGCATCCCCTAAAATGAGAATGTTCCCCACACAACACAGTGCTATTACATTACCCAAGAAAGCAGCACTGCATTAAACATTTCCTGGTGGTAAATTTTCTATTTTTACCCTCTCTTGTGTGTCTGATAGCTATCATTCTTTCGAGAAGGGTTTTTTTAAAGTACACATAAACCTTAGTTGTTTCTAAATGGTCAAATCAAATTAAAGCACAAATTCTTCACGTGGCATTCCTTTTTGGTAACAGGTTGCTTTTCAGCTTTTTTAGCTTTATTAATTACATCTTAGAAGTCTCAAAGGATCATTATTCACAAAAGCCTGCCGCTCCACCCGTTAATGAGCAGAAGCCACCCGAGGATGACATCACTTCCCTCCTATTCTTCCCCCCCCCCCACAATTAATCAATATTGTGTTTTAATCTGTGTTTCAAGAGAAATAAAGAAGAAAATACAATTTATACAAATAAGAAAGGAAGCAGTCAAGGTTTCTTTGACTGCATAAAAGACCCTAAATATTCTGTCAGAAAACTCACAGATAAGATAAACAGTTACAGCATGATGGAGCGTACAGCGCTAACAGGTACAATCCAGCATTCTATGTGAAAACGAGAGAAACATGAGAGAAAACCAGAGAAACAATTCCTTTCGTAAGTGTCACAAAAATACCTTGAAATAAACATAACTAAGAAAGTAAAAAGCTTTTTGGTAGAAATCTTGAGGCGCTGAGGGGAGAAATCGATTACAACGCTCAGAGACTGAAAGGCTTCTCGCTCCTGGTATTGAAGAATTAGGATTGTGAAAATGGTAAAAAAAATCCCGGCTGCCTTCTGGCCCCTCCGCCCTCCAAGCATGGTCACCTGACAACCAGAAGGTTGGGTATACTGGTCTTGAAGACAGAATAGTGGCTTAACAGTATTTTTATGTTTTATATTTTACTGTAACTCTAAGAGAAGTCTTATAGTTACATAAGACTTTTCCAGTTAGTAAAGTTAATTTTTGAAATGATTATGGTATTACATCATGTTTCTATTTCCTTTCCTCCCTGTGAACAACCAGCATGGCTGCCCAACCTGGCAATAGTCATGCTAAGGTGAAACAGTTTTTTTTTATTTGTTTGTTTTTTGTTTTGTTTTGGTTTTTTGAGACAGGATTTCTCTGTTGTAATTCTGGCCTACCTGAAACTTACTCTGTAGACCAAACTGGCCTTGAACTCATAGGGATTCACTGCCTCTGCCTCCCAGGTGCTGGGATTAAAGGCGTGTGCCACCACAGTCTGGCTAGGTGAAACAGTTTTTAAAATTGATCTTTGGTTCTATGAAGTCTTAGTTTTCTAGGTAGATAAAAGTCTTATCAATAGTAGAAAACATAATTGATTATCTTGATAGAAAGTATGATCTTTGTTACATAAACCAGATCTTACAGATATTTCCAAGACTACAGGAATCTAGTCATTTAAGTAAAAACACAGGAGGCTGCATTTGAAAAACATATTTTTTTTTTGTTTTTCAAATGAAAGAAACATACCTAACACTATAAGACGAATCAACAGCAAACACCATATTCAACAATAAAGAGGTGAAGCTTTTACTCTAGGATCAGGAGCAAGACGATGATTTCCATTCTCACCACGAGAGTCAATATGGCATTGGATGCCTTGGTCAGAACAATTAGACAAAAGAATGAAATGAAGAGCAAATGAAGTGGCATATGAAGTCAAATTTCCTATTTGCGGATGACGTGGTTTTATATAAGGAAAATCCTAAGGGTTCCACCAGAAAGCTGTTAGGCCCAATAGTCAAATTCAGTAAACTTATAAGTTTATAAGATAAAACCAGTTGTTTCTGTTCAGTTCCATTCCCCCCTCCTCACTTTTTTTTTTTTGAGACAGGTTTTCTCTGTTGTTATTCTGGCTGTCCTGAAACTCAGAGATCCATCTGCCTCTGCCTCCTGAGGGCTGGCAATTAAAGGTGTGCACCACCACCATCCATCCCATGGCCCATTTTTAATTGGGTTGTTTGTTTTCTTGGTATTTAATTTATCTTAGCTCTTTGTATATTTTAGACACTGACCCACTATCTGAAAGCTGGCAAAGGTTGTCATGTGGCATTCTCACTGGCAGGAGGATACGAGTTAGGGATTTGTGACTCTCTTAAATCGTGTACAAGTAGATTTCCATTTTTCTTGGGAGGAATTCAAAGTCATGTTCAGGCTCTTGAAGATGTTTGTGAGTCTCAGAAGACACAGGAGTACTCTCCTAAGTGTACCTGCTAATCCAGCATCCACATCGAGTTGTCCACATTAACTTAAACATAAAAGCTACACATTAGAAATATCCATACGTTCTATTTTAGGCAGTATATTGCTGATCACAAGACAAATGGGAGTTATAATATTTAGTGAGGTACAGGGAAATAAATGTGAACATTAATTAGGGTCCAGCTTATGGTGCTGTTGTGGAGGATAATAATTTGTAAGCTTAAATTATATTCAATACCGTGATCGCATATATCATTAAGGGAAAATGGTGACTTAGCTGGGCTCTCTGTTAGTCTGTAAAATGAAAACATTCCCTAAAAGTTAAAGACTCCTATCCACTGACAGGCACTAATGGCCCTGGGGCTGACGTGTTAGCTTAGTTCAAGTATTTCATAGATGATTAGAGTTAATGAGCAAAGTGTAAGCAGGACTCGACTTAATGAATGTGCTAATTGTTTTTCTTGCTGCAAATATTAGTGCTTCTTTTAAACATAATATACAGAAGATTAGGAGCCAATTCATTATACTTTGTCTAATGAGTTATATTTATATGATATAATGGCATTGTTAAATTCACACAGTACCCTTCTTAATATTCACAGCACTTTACTAGAGCTTGCTATTTTAAGCTCAAAGCAGTCCTTTGTCAGTTGGGAAGGCAGGAATAGCTGTGCCTATTTTACCCTGCTTGTTATGAGCCCAGACTCTGGATTCACACTGCCTTGGTTTGAGAACTGGCTAGGCTGCCTACCAACTGTGTGACGCTTGAAAAGCTGCTGAACTCTCTGTGTCTTAGTTGTCTCGCTCACAAAGCTATGGGTGTGTGTGTGTCAGGGGGTACCCATGTTGTGGACTGTTGCAGGATTTGGTGAGTTGGTACTTGTGGCGCATTTAAACTCTTGCTGGGAACAACCCAGACTTCTAAGTTACACACATCTCCACCCTCCACTCCCATGCAACATCCAGAGCGTTCTTGGAAGATTGAGAGTACTTGCATGTCACCTGGTTGTTTGAAATACCTGGGCACACCCTGTAGCAAGGGGGATCAAATCTCGGCATTGACTGTGGCCAAGTGTAATCTGTTCCCTGTCTAATCCTACACCTACCTTTTTCTACCAATCCCTGGCTCTGGTCTGCCTTCTGCTTCTCAAACATTCCTTGCTCTTTCCTGACTTTGAGCTCCCCTTCCCCAGATCCCCAGGCACCTCTCAGTCACATGTCAGCTGAAGGCAGATTCAGTGGGTTCAGGAACACAGACCTCATGTCACTTGTACTTGGCCACCCCCCCAACCCCTGCTCCGTTCTGTTAAATGAAAAAGTGTGAGTTCTTACGAATCTCAGCGCATAGGGCAAACTAACAGCTAGTTTTACTCTACTTTGTTCAGGGCATATATCATATAAATATATATGATGGGATCTTCATCTGAACACATTTAGAGAGCTGCATGCCTCAGATTTCCCCTGGCCTTTACTGTGACTCTTATATGTTCTCTTACCCAATAGTTTTAAGTTAAGTATGTTCCAGGTGGCCCCGGGTTTTTTGATTCACTAGCGGGAAGGATCACTTGGTGGTCCTAAAATTCAGGTTAGGAAACAATCCAAACTCTTGGAAGCTGAGTGAAGAGTTGTGGGTATTACAAACAGCAGGTGCCCATCCCAGGAGCAGAGGAACCAGCTGCAGAGTTTGAGTGACAGGCAATGCGGTGGGGGTTGGGATGGCTCAGCTGTGGTTTGGTGAACAGGAAAGAATTTAAGTTGATACTGAAGAAAATGGGTCCGGTCAGGCAGCTTCTTTTTGCCCTGGGGAGAGCAGGCTGTAGTTTGGGGTCACTGGGAACCTCTGGGGAGCTTTGTGTAGCGGGGAGACGGAGTCTAGAGGGGGCAGAGATAGCACATTAAGAGGCATTCTGCCCTTTCGCTGTCTTCTAGAAGTACTCTCAAGTGTTCTATTTAAAGCAGGTTGTCATCTGTCAAACAAATGAATGCAATTGTCCTTAGGTGTCTTAGGCATTGGCTACAGGACCCCCCAGACACCAAATCAAGTCCCTTATGTGAAGCGGCAAGGTGCTCCTAGGTAGCCACCCGCATCCTCCCTTGTCATCCCCAGGTTACTCGTAATACGGAGTTCAACATAAACCTGCACAAGCCATCACACGGTGCTGTTTAGGGAACAGCACCAAGAACGGACTCTACATAGTCACTGCAGGCGCCACATCGAAAAATATTTTCAAGCTGCAGTTGTTTAAATCTGTGGCTGCGGAACCTACGGATAGAGAGAGGGCTAGCAACTGTATGGTGTCTTCTTCGATTCCCAATCTGGAAGGAAAAGTTCCAAGCTCACAGCCACTGCCTCGATAGCAGGCTTGGTCATTCTTGTGTAATAATTCCATGTTCTGTGTCACCTGTCCGACTGACCTGACCCAGCCAATGAACCAAGATGGCCAGAAGGCGGGTTGGCCAGCACTTTCTGAAGCAGCCTTGCTCTGCCAAGCAAGGTTAATGATGCTAACAAATTACTCAGAGCAGGCTTTATCATTTGTAGCAGTAGCAATAGCAGAGGATGGCACTACTGGAAGTTTCTGCGGAGAAAATTGACCCAAGCCTACAGGGGCCGTGAGAGGAGAGTTATGAGTTACAGTCAGAAAGGAGAAGAATGTATTAGTAAGCATAAACACTGGCATTACCCAGAACACACTGGTCAGGAAACATGGGCATTGCTTGATTGTGACAGGGCAGGCAGTGGCTGAGGCAGAGGTGGGGATCTGCATCCTGGCGGAGTTTGGTCATTGGAAGGTGGAATGCAAAAACAAAGTGGTCAGTCTTTGGGGTGTGGGGACAGCACTGTCACCTACTTCAGGCTATTTGAGCAAGGCCTGGCTGTACCACTGTCCCTGGGTCCTTTCTCATGTTGATCTGACTTCTTCCCTACCCATCAATACTCAGAGTAAACACAGTCCTTTACCCAAAGCAAGGATGACCACTGTACCCCACGTAGCAGTATCTTGCTTACAAGAATTCCTTTACATCCTCAGACATGTGGCTCTGAATCATTCAACAGTGCCTCACTGTAGTTTCATTCATGGTAGACTCTCTCATCTGCAGTAGGAACTTCCATTCAGATTTGCTCTCATAGACTGAAGTAGTATCAAAACAGGCTAGCAGCCAATGACAGTAAGCTACTGTGGAACAGTAAAATGCCCACCTACAGCACAGTTTCTAATTCAATGAATTACATACTTATATGACCTATGTAATTTTTCGGTATGTAAAATGAAATTTAAAATATACTGTTCTCTGAGAGACCCAGAAATACGTCACTTCGGTGCTTGTTTTATCAGCGGTTCATAACTTCTGTGAAAGAGTCTCAGATCCTTAGGAAGGCTTGTGAAGTCCTCCCTTCAAGCTTCCTTGTAACCTATTGTCCTTCCTTCTCTACTAAAATGTGATAGTTGGCTCTGTTCGATGGAGCACACTCCAGCGTGCCATCTCAATCCATACTGTTCCTGCTCGTCTGCTCTGAGGACCCTCCTTCCAATGCCACCTTGGTCTGTGAGAGCTGCCTCTGCTACCGCACTGTGAGCTCACCGCTCCCTGCCTGTGTGATGTGTCCCTCTGGACTCTGTGTGCTTGTCTATTCTGAGCTGCGGGGGGCTGTGTTTTTGTTTTGCCAGTATCAGGCATGCATTCTGTGTTGTCCACAATAAATGCTTCATGCTCTATATTGTATGCTGCCTCCAACAGAAGCGTGTGACTGGGCATTTCCTCAGGAAGACAGAATTGGTACTCTGAATATTTTTACTATAGGAAATACATAAGATCCTTCTTCATACGTGGTCCCTGGAGTAACATTGTGCCTGTGTGGCATGCTCCATGAAACCCTAAAATTCCAAGTCTAACTGTTGTCCTCTAGATCCCACTCAAGAAGCCAAGTGCATTGTGCAAACCTATCTGAGGGTACCAAGCACATTTCTTTTCACTGGAGGGTCTTTCTGGACTCACTGACTCTACTGGGGAAAGGTGGGGTGTTCTCATTTTGTTCCTTGTATACCAAACAGTATAGTGATTCACATGGCTCCCAGTGAGCATTTGACAGGACAGGCTTGGCATAAGTTACTCTCTAAGTGTTATGCTACTATCTGGAATGCCTAATTCTGAAAGAGCATCACATAAATTTTTTTTCTCAATAAGCCAAATTAGAAGACATGGTTTGTTAGTATTAATTTATTGGTAAGGAAGGAGACCAAAGAAGAATGTTTTGATCAAAATAACTCATGGGAGCTTGGTTTTCTGACAGGAAGTCAGTTTTGCAGTTCTCAAGTTATCTGTAATGACGTCAGGATTATGGAAGACTATTCCAAAGTCTACCTCATTAGAAAGTCTGCTGCTCTCTGGCCAATGGATGTTAGGAGAGAACAGGAAAAACAGTGGGGTGACAATGGAATGGCAGTAGAAATGACTCCAAGCTCCCCTGAAAATGCTACTTATGTATTAGCTGTAGTAACCTTGGTGTTACAAAACACCAAGATCTGAGTCTGCGATACCCTATAAAAATAACCTGTCTGTCACCTCCCTTGGGCACCATGGCAGCTTCGAGAAGCTTTCTATTAACTGAATCGATAAGCATTGCCTCAGAGGTCTGATCAGCCCAAAAAAGTGAAGAGAATCTGGAAGCAGAATTTAAATATGTGAAGACTTTATGACTGGGCAGGACCAATCGATGTAGTTCTGATTTCATTTTTCTAGCACTGGAATGCCCTGTCAGAATAAATACTAGAAAATATTTTCTTTTCCAAAACACAATGCTTTATACACATTACTATACAAAGCCACAACTTTTAAATGGTAATTATGATATCTAAACATCATGGCAGAACCGGCTCCAAGAACACACGGAACCAATGCGAGTTTCAGTACTTACAGCAAGCGAATGGCACTGACTGTGACTTCAATGCTTGGGAAATGTTTAAGGATCTCCCTTCTTGATGTCGTACTGTCTGGTAATCTTATTAAATAATGCTCTGCCTGTTCTCAATAGTAAATTTGTATGTTTTAATGTTCTACTCAAAACTTTTGCTGATTCACAGTGAAAAATACATCAGAACTCAATGTACACACCGTGCATATACATTTGTGTATTTGTGCGCAGCTTTAGAAGTGTCTCGGAACTACTTTTCTT
Organism: Cricetomys ansorgei; assembly: GCA_026225945.1. Lineage (NCBI taxonomy): Eukaryota > Metazoa > Chordata > Mammalia > Rodentia > Nesomyidae > Cricetomys > Cricetomys ansorgei. The sequence goes on from JAMJFZ010001796.1 coordinate 3,341,170, forward strand.
GTGAAGTATGTGTTACGATATTCCCTATTGTTCCCCTTATTTTAGGATGAATTCATGCTGTGGATAGTTGACCTCATGTCCTTTTTTTTTTTTTTCTTAATTCATGCCTCTACGTGAAAAACAGTATTTTAATGAGCATTTTGGGCACCTGCTTTGCCACCACTTTGTGACTTAAGATGGCATTCAGTTTTATTTTGTGTCCATGTGTTATTATTGGTCAGTAATTTGAGCCTTGTCTTCTTGAGAGTTTTGTATGTTCTACCCAGCATCAGCGAATTCACTTGATGGAGTTTGGCTGAAGAATGGCTGCTATAAAGGCCCCAGAATGGCTTTCCTCACAGATCCAGTGCTTGCTGAGGTTGGCTCATGTGAATCTGATGACTGAACACATACACACACACACACACACACACACACAGACACACACACACACATGCACACACAGACACACACACACACGCACACACAGACACACATTGCACACACACACATGCACACACACAGACACACACACACAGACACACACACGCACACACACACATGCACACACATGCACACACATGCACACACAGACACACACACACAGACACACAGACACACATGCACACACACACAGACACACACATGCACACACACACACATGCATACACACACACACGGAGCCTACACAAAAATCATAGAGCAATAAGTGCCCTGAGCACCCCAGTATTTTCCCTTCCTCTTCTCCTCCTCCTTCTCCTTCCCATTCTCTTTCTCCTTCTCCTTCTTCTTCCTCTTCCTCCTCCTTCTTTCTTTCTTTCTTTCTTTCTTTCTTTCTTTCTTTCTTTCTTTCTTTCTTTCTTTCTTTCTTTCTTTCTTTTAAAAATAATTTTGGATACAGCTCATTAAATGGATTTCACACTCATACATGGACCATGACCCTAAGTTTTAAAAGCACTGGTTTTAGTAGGTCAATCTGTGTTTTCAATTTAGGTCCAAATTTACCCCTCATAGACCCTTAGCTGCTAACTATCAAGGAAGTGGTTTTATTATCTGTCTTTCTTGTCACTGTAGACACTTAGTAAATTCTTGAACTCCTAAATTGCATGAAAGAAAAAGAAGAAATGAATTAACTCTCATCTCTCCCCCTTTGCTCATGATTTTACATTTATCTTCAGTTCTCTTTGACATCAGTCTCGTGGTTCAGTGAAGCAGGAACAGAAGTCATGTCACACACCATGATAAACAACAAGGCTAAAGACTCGTTATTCGCTTGGATGTATTTCTTTCCTTCTTGTCTTTCCTTTTAGTCTCTAGAAGGGAAGATAGAAATTTAAATAGGAGCCTCAAATACAAGTTCAGGACCACAATGCTGACATTCTGCTCAAAGTGCACAGGGAGTCTTTAGGGCTTCTGCGTGTGGTAGGGAGTGTGAATGTGAGTGCCCACATGAATACACACACACACACACACACACACACACACACACACACACAGTGGGGGAGAAGGAAGGAGAGAGGGGGAGGGAGACAGAGGAATGAAGGGAGAAGGAGGCAGGCAGACAGACAGACAGACAGACAGGCTGGGTTGGAGATGGTGACATGTTTCTTCCCTGGTAGAGGAACAATCTCTACGGGGTCTAGGAGCACTTGTGGAATTCTGGAGAACATAGATGACAAGGAGTAAACTGAGGAAGGTGAGGGTGGAAAGATGAATGTGGGAGAGGGAGAGAGCTGAAGTCAGCTCAGTGCAGCCTTAGGACATAGGCTTTATCCTGAAAGAAGCATGAAATATTTCATCATATGATATCATGCTGAAGCAATTACAGGCAAGGTCAGCACATCAGACAATGACAGATATGAACTCAGGTGACCCTGTTAAAGACCCTCTCAAAGGGAGCCTGCTGTGCCAAGCAGCAGAAGAGGCAGAGGATGTGGGCAGATGTTCTTCTCCATTAGTGTGGAGTAAGATGGTATGGTCTGTCACCCTGCACTAAGGTAAGCTACTGTGCTGCATTCCAGGTTCACAACGGGGCACATGTAGAATCTCAAGGTGAGGCTGGCTGGATTGCTGCTAGCCACTCTTAGGTTTATAATCTCTAGCTTGACGTGACACTCTCCTAGGCCATGGTTTTCTCAAGTGTAACTGAAGAAGTGAGAGTAGGTCAAAGATTTGAGTCAGCTGTTGGCAATGTTTGTTTCGTTTTGCTTTCAAAATAGTCAGATCATAAGTATGTAAGTATTTAGGTTTTGAAGGTCACGTGGGCTCTGGCACGAGCACTCAACTCTACTTTGTAGTTCAAAGTCTGTTACAGAAAATGTAAAAATGAATAAACAGGCTGTGCTCCAATAAATTCAAATTTAGAAGTTGCTTATAAACATAACTTTCATATATCATGGAGTATTGCTCTTCTTATGATTCGTTCCAGTCATTAAAAAAATCTGATACCCATTCTAAGATTTCAGGTCACATAAAGTGAGGTTTTAAATCTAGAGATTTATAAAGAATATTTGATGCCAGCAAAGACTAAGAGCGTTTCTAAGATTCTCATCATAATCGCAGAATTAAAAGGAAGTTACCCCATCAACGGTCAGCTATTCTATAAATGTGGCTTCAATAGTTCTAAAGCATTATATTAAAAATGAGGTAGTTGAGCAACTATTTGTATGCCCATGTCCACAGTGAATTATTCACAATGATCAACAGGTAGGAATATATCTGAATGTCCACCAAGATGCAAAGTGGATAAGCAAAATACAAACAATGGTATATTATTCAGCTCCCAAAAAACAATGACACTATGGTGCACACTATATCATGGATAAATAAGGCATGCGAGAAAAATACGGAATAAAATGAGATATGAGGTATTCAAATGAGATGCTTAGAGCAGACAAATCCATAGAGACAGAAAGTAGGGAGATAAAGCAAGGGCCAGGAGAAGGAGGTGTAGAAAGTGAATTGTTTAATAGGAACTTGGGGAGTCACACATGGGGAAGATAAAAAGTTCTTGGGGGTGGATGATGGTGATGGTTGAGCAGCAGGTGGACGTACTTAATCCTGGTAAGCAATTCACTTACTATTTAAAGTTACCAATCTTACGTATATGGCAGCACCACAATGAAGCAAGAAACAGAACAACACTGCGGTTAACTTCACATCGCCCAAGACAAAAGAAAAATCAAGAGTTGTCGTCATGACTGGCACCTTGCGCAGGAAGATGAACTCTGAACAAAGTGGCTACGGTGATGCTGTCTTCTGAGCACTCTGTTCTGAGCATTTTACAAAGTCACTTTAGAGAACTCGCATCCCGACATGATGTTACGGTGGACAGATTAGTGTCACAGGCACTGTCGAGAGGCAAATCGATGTCTGTGTCCACAGAGCCTTTGTGTCAATCACCCGGACAATGCCTCCTAGGAGTTTGGAAGTTGCTTGCGTTAGCATGTTGAAATCTGCCGTCTGATACCAAGTTTTCAGGATATTCAGGGAGCCATTGTCCTCTAGAGGTGAGAGGACCTGGAAGCTGAATCCCAGAGTTGAGATCTGAGCTCAGCGCACACTGTTTATGGTAAGGTGGAGGTTGATGCCATGAGCTGACTGATGATGGGCCGGGGAGACCTGGGCGTCATTCTCTGTGCCGTGACTAATGTAGCCTTTTAGCCCACAGTCTCCCAGCTCGAACGTTTGTACGACACTACTAAATAATAAATATGTACATATCTCATCTCCTGCACTTGACTGTGAGGTAAGGGCGGGAGCTGGGTCTCTTTAATATTTATACGTCGGTACGATCACCCTGGGCCGGGCGCTGCCTCGAGTAGGCACTCAGCAAATATTTGCTAAATGAATGCATACATGAATGTTAAATCCCCTGTCTGCAGATTTTCCTTTTGTTTCCAACTTTCTCCTCCATCTGATACACGCAGACGCCTTTTGTGTCCCTTTCGCAGATACTACAGATGCCCGCAACAATTTTTTTTGTGTGTGTTTGTGTTCTGGCCTGCTTTTCCTCGTTGATGCTGAAACAGACTGGAGGCCAAAAACAGAAACCTCCTTGACAGCTTTGCAGAGGACTCATGCCCCGCCCCCTTGCCCCGTTCTGAACGTGTGACTCTGACTCTTAGAGACACACTTGATGTTCACCTCATTTAAAGAATGATCAGAGAGTTTGTTCCACATGGTGGTTGACACAAGCTGCAATGGCCCTCAGAAGTTAGGGATTGGGACACACAGGGAAATGACCCTGGGAGAACGTCACTGCACATCTTAAGAAAGCTGAAAGGCACCGGAAAAGGGGACAGGAGTTCCTCCCTCCCTCCCTCCTTCTCTTCCTTCTTTCCCCCTTCCCTCCCTCCTTCCTTCCCTTCTACCTTCCTCTTCAACCCCTCTCTTCTGTTTGTCCACTTTCTTTCTCTCTCTTGATATCTTTGATTTGTGGCAGAGTTGATGACTTCTATGAGTTTCAAGCCAGCACAAATTAAGCATTTTTGAAGACACAAGGCAGGAATGTGTGTAATAAACACACGCTCTGCCATAATGCTGGCTCTTTTGGATTAAACTAGGAGGAAAACACAGTGGCAGACACTACCTCAGTCTTGAATTATCTCTGATCCATACACATTGGCTCATGGCTTCCAATTCGTGCCGTGGGGAATGGTAGGATAGACACAGAATCAATAAAATATGTGAATGCCTAAGTGGCAAGTGGATTAATAATGAGATGTAAGGAGATAGTCTTACAATTGTCCCTACCTACAACGCAGTGTGGGCTCCACACATGGGTTTTATGTGCTTGTTTGAATTCTAACTACAAATGTGCAACCTCAGCATGTGCAGAGGCAGCTGGGTCCTGGTGACCACAGGACTCAGGAGTCAGACCACAAGGCCCTGTCCCAGGTGTGGCCTGGCCTTTTCCTCCTGCAGAGAGGACTCACTTTCCCCAAAATCTAGCCAGTGTCTGTACTCAGCTCTAGCTCTGTCCATGTGACTAAGCACGGGTGGTTTTGCTCTTGGTTCCCATCCCCTTCCATATAAAATGAAGTTTTAGGGGAGCTCGCCTTAGAGAGAGGGCCCGAAATGACATGATGTAAGCATAGGGTTAAAAAAAACAAAAACAACAAACAAACAAAAAAATAAAACACGAGTCTAAGAATTTCAAGTTTATGACCCTGAGGCTCAGTGAGCTTAAGTAACTTGTCAGCGCTCACTCAACAAATGTGTATCAGAAGGAGAAGTCTAATGTGACCCCATGACCCTCAGATCTTAATCACTTTATCCTGAGGTAGCTCGGAGAAGAAGTTAATGGGTTTGTGTCTGAAGTGGGAAGACTCACAGAGCATGTGAGAGGGTTTGAACACACAGCAGAATGTGTTGAAGAAGAAATGGAGACTAGAAACTTCTGTGACAGTTAACCGTCAACTTGATAGAATCTAGAATCTTGGTGAGGGATCGTCTAGACCAGGTTGGTCTGTGCACATCTGTACCCACATCTGTGCATCTGTGGGAGACTGTCTTGCTTGTGTTAATGGATGTGGGAAGGCACAGCCTGAGAGTGGGCGGCATCTCTCTCTGGGTTTGGATCCTGGGCTGTATAACAAAGGAGAAAGCGAGCTGAGCAAGAACAGATACGTGTTCCTTTATTGATCTCTACTGTTGACTGCAGATGTAACTACCTGTTGCGGGTCCCTGCTGCCTTGACGTCCCCGAAATGATGGACTTTGGACCTGGAATCATGAACTAAAGTAAACCTTCCCCCTCCTAAATTGCTGTTGTCAGGGCGTTTTGTCAGAGCAACAGGAAATGAAACCAAGACAGCCTCCCTGTAGAAGGATCTAGAGTTAACCAGATCTCTGCATCCACTTTACCACCTGAATGTTTTTTCTTCCTATCTTTGTGACTCAACCTCCCTTCTAGGCTAAAATGCCCATCACCAAGGATGCCCTGAAGTTCCAGAACTGTCTCCTGCCTCTTCTAGAACCTCTTATGATGGTTCCCTGGTTTTAGAGACTTTTGTTCTATTATAGGACTTATTTACTAAGCACAAGGAGTTTTATGAAAGAAAATCTGGTCTTTAGTGCTTAACCATGCAAGTATTTCATCGTAGATGGATTGCCATTTGCAAGTGTAACAGAAGGGAAGGCGTGTTGGCTCTGCTCCTCTTGGGAGAAAGAGTGTCTTCAAAGTTCAGGATGTAGAGGAAGCTGCAGGTACAAGTTTCTCTGCCTGCTAGTGCATTTTCATGACCCCGGCACTATTTATGTCTCAGAGTACGGCAGAAAGGTGGGAAATAAACATTGTTTCCTATAACCTAGAGATAAGGGTATGAAAATGTAATACATGCAGGACATCATGTTCAGTGAGATCAGCCAAGCACAGAAAGACAAATACTACATGATCTTACTCACGCATGGAATCTGAAAGCACAAATCTCATAGAAGTAAAAAGTAGTTGTTCCCACAGGCTGACAGTGCAGCTGGAGGAGGAGGTGAGAATTTGGTCAGTGGGCACAGTGTTGTAGTTAAACTATGTATTGATGGCCTTTTGGGTGATAGAATGAGCCAACCATAAGATACTGTGTTTCAAATTCCTATAATAGAAAATTTTGAATGTTTTTGCAAGAAAGAAAGGATAAATATTTAAGGTGGTGGGTATGCTAATTGCCCTAATTTGATCATTACATGGTACACAGACATATGGAAGTGTCACACTGCCCTCCAGAAGTGTGCGATTGTTATGTGTCAATGAAATAAAATGAAACAAAGGAAAATAACAAACTAGAAAGACTCAGATGCCATATACGAGAACATGCAGCCTTCCGATGGCGCCTGAAAGCCTTACAGCGGACGTGGAGGACCAACCACACGTTTTTTAGACACACGATCTTTTATACTTTTTGGTTATTCTCATCTTCCAAAGTGCCATTATCAGCTGCCATCTGGATTCCACTAACAAAAGCCCACGACGTGAGGACAGTCCTATGGACCTAATTTTTTTTTTACTTGATTTGATCAACATTCCTGCTATGGCACAGGCACCAACCAGTCTGAACGAGATGGAAACGTAGTCTTATGCATTAGCCATTTCTCATACTCAATGTGATCTTAAGTGTCTGGAAGATTTTTTCTACCTTAAGAAAACGCCCTGGAGTAATTAGAGGATCTTGTAATGGATATGTTCACCTTCTAATCCATCACGTCTTCTTTCAGGATTTCATCATTTCTTACCTGAACCATCGCAACAAACCTGGTCCTGGTCTCCATGTCTTCCAGTCCTCTAACTGATGCTGATGTTGTATGGTTTTCATTATCATCAGTGAAAAACAAAACAGAACAAAAACCAACTTCAGTTTCTTAGTTCTTTACGTGAACTGTGATGTAAGTTCCCAATAGGGAAATGGCTCCCGTGCAGCCCTGCTCTGTGGAGGTGGGTAGGTGCAGGCAGAACCATGCCCACCCAGCCTCTCTCTGCACATCTTCTATACCAGTGGCCTTCGCCAGTTCCTGTATTTCCTGTGGCATTTACAGGCCCATTCAAGCCTGAGCAGGGATGTGTTCAGGCCACGGCCCCATTCTCTGACTTCCTCATCAGTACCGGCTGCATGGCTGAGCAAGTGGCTCCAACTACTCCTCTCTATCCCCACTTTTGCAAAGTTGCCTCTTTTCTGGGCTCTGTTCTCCCATGAGGGGATCTCTTGATTACCAGTGAAGAAGTGCCCCTGAATCACCTTCTCCTTACCACCTATAATGTGCCAGGGACACAGTTCCCCTCTGCCTGTCTTAGTGACACCATCTACGATGCTGTTTTCTGATCCTTCCTTTGCTGCTTGTCATCCCTCGCCTGCCCATCAGAGTGGCCGTGTGTTACTGTGTCTTTCTCTCATGAAGGTCCTGTATTCTAGCACAGTGCTTTCATACACTATGAAGATGACCACCGCTCAGCAAATAGGGACGATGATGCACTGAGTTCAGGTCAGAATCTAAAGGCACCCTGGGTCCATGTGAATTTCTCATTAGCAAGATTTGGAGAAGAGTCTCATTCCAGAGGTTGGGGGCCGTGGATCTAATAGCTGTTGGTCTTGGAGATGGCATCAAAATAAGCCTTGGCAAAGTTGCCTAGGGTGACAGTGTGGCCCCTGACTGATGTGCAGCAGCTTCCTGGGCGTGGGAACAGAGATGCCAGTGTCTCTGGGGTAGGAGATGTACAAGCATGGAGTCACTTCAGCCTGTCACCTTACATTGAGCAGTGTGGGGCTTTCCGATCTTGTTCCCCTAGTAGCCTCTCAGAAAACAGGATGATGAGGAGCTTGGCCAAGATGATGGCCCCTCAGATGGCAACACTTAACACTAAGACCAACGTGACCATGTAGTCCCCAACAGTGTCAAAAGCCTTGAACCTGGTCCACTGGTCAGCTTGAGGTGGTTTCTGTACTGGCATGATCCATAAAGCCTTATCCTTTGGGAATGCTCCCAAGAAAAAGTCAATAATCTCGGACTCTTTAACAGGCAGGCACAGGTTAATCTTCATATTGTTGACCAGGCATCCTAGCTTGGTGGCAGGGATCCACTCTTTGTCTTTGACTTTACCTCTGCATGCCCCATGGCCCGGAGCACAGTCCCAGCCTGGACCATGATGCACCAGACCCTCCTTGCAAGCCATAGTGTGAGCCTCCAGGTCCTTTGGGCCTTGCCACTGCACTGGCACCATCCACTGGTCAGTGTTTACCAGAAGAAGCTTGGCCATGTTTTCAATCAAGATGCCCAATGTCAAGTAAGATGGATGCCAATGGTTCCTTGATGTTCCTGGGAATGTTCCCTCTCTAAGTGTCCAGCTCACACAGGTTCTTTTCCCTGGGCCCTTACTGGCTTCTCAGTCCTATGTTTCTCTCATAGTATTGAACTCTTCTAATGATGGTCACTTCTGCTGAATAACCCACTTCTGAGCTCCGGGGACTCAGTCAGTGTTGTGGGTTGAAGGGTGGTGGCCTGTGGAAGCAGAAGCTTGGTGCTGTGGCTGATGTCTGCTCAGCTAAGTGATGAAGACACTCGTGTTTCTATGGTTTCTTTATTAAAATTCTCAGTTAAAAAGCATTCAGAGAAATCTTTCTGAAACAGACGCCATTTGTTACTGTGACCCTTGTGACTCTTCTCAGGCAGTACATTAGGAAGAGAAGAATTACAACTCATAAAACACACAAATATACTCACGGGAAAAGCTTGATTGGATCTGAAGGAGTTTGGGGTTTTATTTTGCTTTGTTTTCAAGACAGGGTCTCATGTGGTCCAGGCTGGCCTCAAACTTTCCAAGGCTGGCCTTGATCTACCGGTCTCCACTTGCGACTTCTGGGATCATAAGAGCGTACCCCTCTAACCAATACTGGCTAACCAACGGAAAATGATTTCGGAGCTTCCACACATCAAGAGCATGAGTATATTCAATTGAGGGTAAACAATATCTGTGTCCGCAGAACATAGTGTAATCATTACAGATCCAGGAGAAGGCAGCTGCTGGGATGGGATTGGTGATTTGTGATGTTCGTGTTTTATCTGGTAGTTGAGGGTCCTGGAAGCCAAAGGAGACTTGGCAAATGGGAATCTTCACAGGGACAGTATCCCCAGCAATACAGTAGCTGGCCAGGATTCAAGGCAAGGCAGTCCCAGTCAGAAGCTTCCCTGACAGTGGCAGAGGGACCTGAAGTAGAGTACAGTACCATCTGCATGCATCTCATTTATCATTCCATGAGGTGCTAGCCCCTCTTCGTTATCCCCAAGCTTTCAGGAAGGTCTGCTATGCACATTGGCTCTTCATCAGTGGTGAATTTTGAAAAGATGAGAAGAAAAAAAAAATTAACTTTTCCTGGAAAAAAAAAAAAAGAGGAGGAAATGGTTATGTGTAACACGAGGGGAAGAGGCTAGCCATAGGCAGTGAGGGAAAGCAAAGCCAGAAGTCCAGAAGGAGGCAGAAGCCTGGGTAAGAGCTGATGAGGCTCTCAGTAGGCCACTGGCAGAAATGCTCCAGGTGATGGCTTCTCCCAGTGCGCAGCCATTTACTTGCATAATAAAATAAGCGGTGGCTAAGGAAAGCCGAGGGGGCTTCACTCTTTGAAGGGCACGTGACACAGCAGCACGCGTGTGCTCCACATTAGCAGGTCTATCTCAGACCTCTAACATTGAGGTGTTCTGATTTTAGAAGCTATGTGTTGTGTTGATCACATGAGATGTGATGAGGATTTTAATGTAAAAATGTATGAATGTCTCTATAAACTCATTTTTCATAATATAGACTCTTTAAAATTTTACATTTATTTTTATTTATGTGTATGTGTTTTATTTATTTTTATGTGCATGTGTCTGTGTGAGTGTATGCTGTGTGTGTGTGTGTGTGTGTGTGTGTGTGTATTGGGCCTGCAGAATCCAGAAGAGGGTGTCAGATTCCCTGGAGTTAGAGTTATAGGCCCTCATGAGCCTCCTGATATAGGTTCTGGGACCTGAATTCAGAACCTCTGGAGGAGCAGTAAGTACTCTTAACCTCTGGGTCATTTCTCTAATATTATACATTCTTGACATTATTATTATTATTATTATTATTATTATTATTATTATTATTATGTTTACTTTTGAGTTTAGTGTCTTGGGGGAGATTCAATAAGGTTTTTAAGATCAAACTCTTTAAATTTTTTATTGTGTCTGTGCAATGCTAGCGAGCCCCCAGCCCTGTGTACACTATGGCTATAGACAAAATGTTTATACACACCAAATGAGCCCCCTTTATTTTTCAGAGGGAAAGCCAGCTTCCAAAGAAGCCCAACAGCTTCTTCTGACAGAGATGTTTAATTCACATACACAGATGCTTGGCTAAGACCCTAATTTTCCAAATGGAATTTAAGTAGGCTAATTAAAATAACATGGAAATAATTTTTAGTGTGGGCCTTTATAAGCCTTTTGGTTATCAATTAGAGTCTTGTTCCTAATAATAAAAAAGGCAACAATGCACCCAGTAATTAGTAAATTAAAACCTTCAAAGTAAACCTCAAGGCCTGATAAGAGCTCCAATTTTTTAAAGTGTTCTCATGTCAAGAGGTTATTTAAAGCACAGGTTTTATAGATGCTTTCCTTTTAAGTCAAATTCTCTTAGGTAATCAGACGCGGAGCAGCGTTGCCTTTAATTTTATCTGGCCAAGCTTCCCTCCATCTGTTTTCCCATAATGCCTCATTCTCTCCTCCAGATGTTTGGCACGGCATCTCAACCTGATGTCTATTTCTTCTTGTTCTCCTTCACCTCACACGAACCTTCCAAGTCATAATTCTTTGGAAATAGATGCAAGGAGCTTTATTTCAACTTTCCACCCTCTGCTTAACAGGCTCCATATCTAAGGTCAGTGCCAGAAAAAAAAAAGGCTCTCTCCTCCCTTGATGTTCATATTTTTAAAAAAAGGAAAAACAAACAAATAAACAAACAAAAATGCCCCACCAGAGATCAGAACACCAAAGTGCTGTGGCTAGTGTTCGCATGAGGCGGGAAGACTCAGGGACGAGTTACACATCAGCATTTTACTTTTAATTCTTCCTAAAGAGTTGATTTATTGAGGAAGAGAGGTTTTCTATTAGTCTTGCTACAGCTTCAACTTTGATCAATTCCTCTATTCAACAGGGGGTCAAACACCTGAAGGGAAAGAAGAGGACTCTTCAGAACACATGGCAGGAGAGGATCATTTGTGTGAGCTCCTGAAAAGACAAATGACCCGCCTCCCCGTGCTCTTGCTGCCTCAGTGGTCTCTGCTGGTTGGTGGATCAGAGACAATCCAAGCTCTGACAAATCTGCCCTGTCACAGAGTGAGCTGGGTGGAAACAAAAGGTTTAAGGCCTGGGAACGAAAACATCACTTTTAAGGAAAATCTGCTGGCATGGAGAAACTTTTCTGATTAAAATGTAGAGCAAATCAGGAAAAGTCTTTTCTGAAGCCACCCGCAGACATTCTGTTATATACCTGAAGGCAGCATGGTCTGAGTTCAAAGCTGAGCTGGAACTAAAGCTTATTGACCAGGAAAGGGAAAAAATATATATTTCACAATGGTCATGAAGAACTTTAAGACCTTTTCAAGGTGCAAAGTGATCTGGAAAATAAAAAGGCTCATCTGCTTACAATCTATCTCAGAAGGCTGAGACAGGAGGAATGCTGTGAGTTCAGGGACAGACTGGGCTACAGAATGAAACTGTCTAAAAAATAAAACAAACGAACAAAACCCACACACAAACACAAACAAGGAGAGAAGGAAGAAGGGAAGGAAGAAGGGAGGGAGGGAGGAAGGGGAGAACGAGGGAGGGAGGGAGGAAGAGAAGGAGGGAGAAGAGGGAGGAAGGGAGTGAGTGAGAGAGGGAGGAAGAGAGGGAGAAGAGGAAGGAAGGGACCGAGGGAAGGAAGAAGGGAGGGAGGGAGGGAGGGAGGAAGGAAGGCTCTTCTTCCTGTTGTCTTATTTTAATGCCCATTCTCTTTACTCTTCTTTCCTTCCTGCCAACACCTGGCAGTTCTGATGGAGGAGCATGCTGCGCAGAGCACCAGTCTGTAGACTCTCAGGAACCAACCCATCTCTCATGGTAGAAGTCTTCAAAGAGAACCTGGCATTTTTAGGAGACATGTGTCAAGGTGTTGAGGGAGAAGTGTGGAGGGTCCACCCTGCAGGAGGTGGTTATGCTTCTTTCCTGAGCCGGAAGAGAAGACAGTAGAAAAACCGAAGTTAACACTGGAGGCATGGGCCCACCCAAAGGCAGAAGGTACCGTTCATTGTAATCATTCTCTTGCCTTCCACTTACCTTTAGTCAAGTTACCAAACTTCCGATATTTGTAGTGAGTATTCTATGGACCCCTGGCATGAAGTTGGAATCATATTGACACAGATGAACAGGGTGAAGGAGCTTAGGTGTGTCTGGAAATGAGATGACATACATTTAAGAAAGCCTGGGGGGGTGCTTTTAGGACTCAGAGGTGAAGGGTTGTTCCAGCTCTCAAGGCAATGGTCCACTGGATGAGGTATAGGTCATAAATGACTGACATGCATGCGGTGCTAACTTTGAACTTGTTGGACTGGCCGTCCATCTTGTGAGACCTTACCTTGATAGACTACATTTCTGATGGCATTCTTTTTATTTATTTTTTCTACTCTCCTACAATACATCCCAACCCCAGTCTGGCTGCATTCTTACAGATGAGCTGAGCTGTACTGGTCACCAATCCCTGAGCTGAATGGTAAACCAGTTGCTGCTGGGTGATCTCTGAGAAACTGCCTTGTACTTCTGGATTGCAGCTGTTTATCTATACATTGGGAATAATCGTCCAGGATTAAGAATTAAATGTGGTAGCCTGCAAAAATGAAAATAAAAATTAGTGACCTCTTTCTCACGTCAGTGCTTGTCACGAGTCACCCCAAACTCCTACATTCCCAGATTTTGCTTATAAAACAAAAAAGCCCCATTGGTGTTCTTGCCTTGTCCCTGCCAAGCTCAAACCCTGCTTACTTTAAGTTCCTGTCACTCATTATCAGACTGCTCAGTGCTGTAATTATCAAGGAACTCTTTCTTCTCTTCCACTAATTTATAAACATCACAAGAACATTGATTCTTCACGATCGTGCCTACCAATTGGCAGACTGCAAATACTGCACATGTCCTGGATAAAATCTCCAGTCATTCCCCCAAATCCCTACATATTATTTTCAATTATAAACATTTCAAACGTTGAAAACAATTCCATTAAAATATCAAAAATATAAGGAGGAATCCCTCCTCCAAAAAAATTTTTTTTTCTTGGTGTTTTAAATATCAAGTCACATTTTCTTGAGATCACCACTACTTGGGTTGTAACAAACATAATGTTTTGACATAAATCAAGTCGAAAATACGAAATTGAATAGAACTTATTTTGAGCCTCATACTAATGAAGAAAGGAAAGTAGAATCATTTGGAAATGAGCTGCCAAATGCCGGACAGCCTGCTAATGTGAAAAGATGGAATGTTTCTTTTCACCGTCCCTAAGTCATTGGGATGGCAGGTGTGCCTGTTTTATGTTGTTGCTCCTGTTTTTGATTGAAGAGTAAACTCTGCCTGTAGCCAGTTAATCATCTGAGCTTTTCGGAAAACTTAATTGAGAGGTTATTGCTGGCTCTGCTTCCTTCTTCCTCTATATCTCCAGAGAGCATCAGCAATCACAGTGATGTACAGCTTTGCTGGCAACTCACAGGGCACATTCACAAGCACAGATCATGGCTGTTAGACCTGCCAGATGTTCCTGGTCCCTTGCTGTAATTAAGTTCCAACTTAGCTGGATTGGAAAGATCAGGAAACCACAGTTCTAATTAAGAATATTCATGAGTTTGCACCTTGGAAAGCAGGCATCACATGATGTGCCAGAGTGGACACAGTCCTTTGAGAAGGGAATAAAAATAATAATATTATTACAATTTTAACTAGATACCAAGAATATACTATGGGGCATTCTGCAATGAGATGGGGATATGTGGAACTGAATGAACTATTTGAACTCAGTCAAACATGTCTTAATAAACTTGAAAGGTCTATGCCAGGCACTCCTAGTATTGGCTGCACATGATAATCTGAAAAGCTTGAAAAAGAAAATCACCCAAGCTTGGGCTCTCTCCCTCCCACCTCAGAACCAAGAAAACGAAACAGTAGCCTCATTGCCACATAAGAAGTCACCTCTAGGCAGTTGCTATGGTAACTGTGTTCTTAGACATCCAAACTGAGAACTCAAAGCATGTTCAGCTGGACTAAGAACAGGTACTGTATGTGACATGCTCGAAATCAAGTCAAGTAACCAACCTTCACCCTGCCTTGGCTACCAGAGGTTATCAGAGGTTCCTAAAGACGTCTCTAGAAGGAACAAAAAAAACAGTCTTCATTAAGATACTTGCCTGGAGAGACCACATTCACAGTCTAATCCTTTTCTCCTGAGTTCCTTGTGATAGATGGAATTAGAATCCTTGAAATGAGATAAGCTAAGATTATAAGTTAAGAGACTACGAATTTATTTCTGCATTAGTTATGACACTTGAGAAAATCACCAGGCATTTGCCTAATAATTTTCTTATCTAATAAAGGAGCAGTTACGAGAGATTGTCTTTTGTGGAGGGGTTGAACTCCTCCTTGGAGTCAACAGGCTCCATGCAGTAGTGGACATCCATGTTGGGGACTCCCACAAGATATTTCCCTTCTTGTATAGCTGATACTTGGTTTTCCTTTAGAACTCATCCTTCCTTGTGTCATTGTTCTGACCGCACCTCATGTTTCATAGGAGAACATCTTCCGTGTTCACCATTATGCAGTGAGTGTTTGCAAGATGGAATGGAAACCAACAAATCCAAAGAAACACAATAAACTCTGGTGAAGTACAAACTTTTCATTATTGTTGCTGTGCTTGGAGTTTTCAGGATGTAAAAATCCAGAGAAGCAAAATCTCTGTAAGGGAAACATTTAATTCTTTATTCCAGCAGCATGGCTGCTCTAGCAAAGGAGCACAGTGAACGGCCTGTGCGATAGCTAGGAAAGGATCACATCCAAAGACCTGTATGAAGGGATCACATTCAGAGCCCTGTGTGGTCCAGATGGAATGGAGAAAGAATGTTAGGTTAATCCTGTGCTCTGTTTGTGCTAATGCTGGGTAAAAGGGATTTCTGTGGTTAAGGCAACATAGTATACACCTTTAACCCCAACTCAGAAGGAAGTGGTGGCACATAGTTCAGTAGGAGAAGCAGGGAGTATAAGGAGCTGTGGAGGCAGAGCTCAGAGAAGAGAAGCAGAGAGTAGAGGAAGAGGCAAGAAGCAGAGCTCAGAGAGAGAGAGAGAGAGCAGAGAGTTAGTTCAGTCATGTAGTCAGCTTACAGACTGTTCAGAAGGAGAAGCCAAGAACAGCAGAGCCAGTCCAGAATAAGCAGAGGGAAAGCAGAAAGTTAGAAGCAGATGGATTATGGTTTACAGTTTGGAGTTCACAGCACAGCTCAAAGAGAAAAGAGATAGTTCAGAAGACAGCTACTCAGAGTGACCTTGGTCAGTAGTAAGTCTTAGAGGCTGAAACATTCTAGGTTTGCAGATTAGATTGTTCAGAGGCTGAAACCTCTAGGACCAGGGATTGAATTAGCAAAGAATAAACTCTTCTCTGCCATGAACGCATGAGAATAATAAAAGAAATAAATGCTTACGTCTACGATTATAACCTCACCATCACAGAGGGAGAGCACAGTACAAAGCAGAGCTAATTGTTGGAGAGCAAATATGTCCTGGTGACCTCTTTTAAGCTCCTACATCCATCTACGCCTGATGTTGTCATACTGTTCACAGCTACATGAATCAATAAAGACTCTTTTAAAAACCAGGGCGGTTTGAGCCAGATATTTCCCCTTGATTCCAAAAGGGTTTGAATGAATACAATCCTCCTCACCATTTTGAAAGCTTAGAAAAGCAATGTCTAGCACGAAGATTTGTCTGGAACTAGGTAAAGTCAGACAGGGACGAGAATCACCTCCAGGGCCTCTCAGTTTAAAAACTTTCAAGATGCATGAAAGTCTTGAATTAAAAACTTAGAATTCCTCACATCCTTGAAACCCCCCTTTAGCCAACTCTTTCTTCATTGTAGTGATGCCAGTCTTCTCGTAGTCTTGGTAGGTTTGCTTTCTTGTAGCCTTTTAGTTTGTGAACACACTATCTTGTATCTTGTGCACTTACCCAGCAAACTAACAGGAATCTACTGGCCAACAATCCACTTCTTAAACAACTAGTTTTGGCACAACCTAGGTCCAATAAACAACAGGGTGCTCTATAAGTTTCTTGCTAGATTTAGTTTTAAAGCCTATTTCCCAAGAGTTTTCTTTTTATTGAATTGTGGTATGATAGTCTCAATTTTGGATCAGAGCAGAAGAAATGAAGATCCTAAAGGGAAAGAGTACAAAACCTGAAGTGCTCGATATTTGCTAAAACTGGGCTCTCTAAACTGTCCTCAATCTGTGGCTACTAAACATTTTTTCTAAATTCATTGATCCAATTTAAAAGTTTTATTTTCTGTAAGTAATACATGTCCACTGAGTACCTGCCTCCACCCTCATATGTTCCTTTTATAAAGACTGGCTTTGGGGATGCTGAACAGCTTTTGTAGATGGGGAGCCAATGAAATGTACTTGAAAGTTAGGCTTGCCATCTTCTAGTTCTGTCCTAACCACATGGCTTCCTAACCGTGCTCCTGACAATGCGACAGTGCCTTATGTATACACTGCAGCTTCTACACTCTGCATGTGCACCTGCCATCTCTGTTGATGCTCACCATCCTGGGAAGAGCATAGTGGGACTCTGAGGCCCACTCTCCCAGGGACCTTCTTTTAATAAACTCTGAATCTTACAAGCACTCAACTATTTTGCATACTTCGTGTGTCTAAAGTGGCGGCTAGAACGTATCTACTGACAGCTGAGTTCACTGAGTCAAATATGCCTCCTTTGACGATAGCCATGGTCTGGTACCAAGTACGTTTATTTTTTATCAGCATATATGAGAAGAGTTTCTAATATATTCAAACCATTTGTAATTTTGAGAGTTTCGACATGGACCATATTTGATCAAGTGGAATCCCATGGGATTTGGGGGCCTGAAGTGTCATATCCAGTTGTCATATTTCCGTGTTCATGTCTTCAATAATACAGAAGTGATACTGTGGACTGGCACTCGGAAGCAGTGAGAACTTGAAAATCTGCATTCTGGGATCTCAGATCCTATTCGCTACCCTTCCCATTTGTCTCACATCATCTGGGATGGAGAATGTGTGAAGCTTTAGCTGTCTATACCTTGAAGAACTGCAGCTAGCTAGAAAGAAAAGAATGAGAAACATCCCTGAGTTTTACGTTACGATGCTTGTATGGGCATTTGTAAAGTTCTCTGTTTTTCAGAATAGATAAGTAAGGGATGCTTTTGAAACTCTGGGCTGCAGTGTTACATTTGCTGATATATAACTATTGACTTTTAGAATTCTGGAAAGTATAGAATGAATAGGATTGATGTTGGGCTGGAGAGATGAATCAGTGGTTTAAAGGATCTGGAGAGAACCCACTCCTGATTCTGCAGGGTAGACCAGAAACTAGAGACTAGATAGTCAGGAGACATTTCTAATGATATTCTGATCTACTCATAGACTGGTACCTAGCCCAGTCTCCATCAGTGAGCCTTCTGCCAGCAGCCGATGGGGACAGGTGCAGAAGCCCAGAGCCAAACATCGTGCAAAGCTCTGGAAAACTCACAGAAGAGTTAGAGGAAGCATTTCGGAGACCAGCGAGGTCAGGGACATCAGGAGAACAAACCCCACAGAGTCAATGGATCAGCACTCTTGGGGTCCCTCAGAGCCTGAAGTGGCAGACATGGAGCCTGTAGGGTCTCCTAGATATGTCATGTGGTTGTCTGGCTTGGGGTTCCTGCAGAGAGCCTACAGGCTAGAGAGTATGTGGGGGTTCTCTGAAGCTTTTGCCTGCCCTTGGGACCCATTTCCTCCAGCTGGGTTGACTAGACCACCCTCAATGTAGGGACTAGTGCCTGGCCTTCTCTCCTTGTTGTTCCCTGTTTGAGCAGTAACCCTTGGAGGACTGCTCTCTTCTATCGGGAGAAAGGGGGGCAGTGGAATGAATGGTGAGGAGGGGAGGGTATACAGTAGGAGGAGAGGGAAGATGAGGGGAGCTGGGAGGGATGAGGGAGGGTTGGAGGGGTGATGATATGTATTACATGAAAGAAGAAAAATAAATTTAAACAAAGGAAAATCATAAAGGCAAAAACAAAACAAACAAATAAACAAAACAAGGATCTCAGTTGGATTTCCAGCACCCATATGGCAGCTCACAAGTATCTGTAAGTCCAGTTCCAAGGAATTTGAAGCTCTCTTCTGTTCTTCATTGTTACCAAGCATGCAAGTGGTACACAAACACACATGCAGGCAAAACATCCATGCACATACAAATAAAAAAAAAATCTAAAAAATTTGATGTCAATGTTGAAAAATTAGAAAGTTTAAAAAAAAAAATCCAGACATTTTTATTAGCAATTTCAGTTTTAGTTTCCCATTGAAAAGCAGAATATTTTCAAATTTCCATACAGATGTATAAGGACAGACCTACATATAATAACTCATTTATTCACTGATATCCCTAATAAAATGAATATTCATGTTCCTTTTATAAATGGAGACTGGCTTTGGGGATGCTGAACAGCTTTTGTAGATGGGGAGCCAATGAAACGTACTTGAGAGTCAGGCTTGCCATCTTCTAGTTCTGTCCTAACCACATGGCTTCCTAACCGTGCTCCTGACAACGAGACAGTGCCTTATGTATACACTGCAGCTTCTACACTCTGCATGTGCACCTGCCATCTCTGTTGATGCTCACCATCCTGGGAAGAGCACAGCATTACCTGCACTTACACATCAGGAAGCACACAAATAAATCATAGAACTCATAGATGGCAGAGTGATGCTAGTAGACACCACTCAGACCGTTAGCTCACACCAGTGAACCTGGCCCCTGTATAGGGAGCCAGCAGGCAGAACTGGGCCAGAATGAGAAGGAAATGCACTCCTCTCCAATACTTTCAGTGTTTGTTAGTAATGTCTCTTTGAGCAGAGGAATTGACTCATGCAAAAACGAAAGAACGGATCGTCGAAGCATCAATTTCTCTGACATCAGAGTTTAGTCTCCTCAAAGGACCCTGAGATACCCCAGAGCATTAGGGAATTACTGAGCTGAGGTTAACCCATTTGCTCTCAAATCAAGAGAGAGGATCTGTTTCCTACCGGACTCCAACATCCTTGGCTTTCCTTTTCCATCCCACGCCAGCAGGCTTCAAGGTAAGAGCTTCAGCGGGCCAGCTGCTCCTCACTTGCCTTCCCCGAGCCTCACACTGTCTCCACTTCCTGTCTCTGTCTTCCAGGCACTGCCCACGGGGGTCTAGCCCATCTAGCCCATAAAGCACACCAGAAAACCTCTGAGCTACATGCCGTCATGTAGTAGTTCCCTTATCAAGCAGATGAAGTGTGGTTAAGGCGTCAAGTACTGCAAAACATCAATTAAATCTTCTCATTAGAAATCTGGAATGAAAAATTTTAATTTAACATACATGGATGTCCTTTGGTTCTCTCTCTCTCTCTGTCTCTCTCTCTCTCTCTTTCTCTCACACACACACACACACCTTTTCCAAATAGCGATAAGATAGAAATAGATTGTGAACTACTTTCTTGACTAGGTTCTTGACTACTTTTATGGCTACTAATGGAACAGGACTTCGGGACAATTCTTTTAACATGTTGAGTCTCAGGTATCCCACTTATAAAATGGTGATAGTCACAGTAAATACTTGATAGTATCACTGGGAGAATCCAAAGGATGCACGCAGAGCGTTTGGCAAGGAGGTACTGAGTCAACGCGGTCACTACAGCGGCTTCCATAGCAACGACTCATCATTCTTGCTACGGCTCTGTCCGTGTCCTAGCATCTCTCGTGTTAGACCCCTAGGAGCGCTGGATAAATGTTACACTGACATTTTTAAATGAGAAGAATTCATTCTCGCCCAGTAGGAAGTCAGAAGCCTGAAGGGACGGTGTAACAAGGTGGCGTCCCTTGGATGTGGCTGCACGACTCTGCCTCTGTCTTCGTGTTGTCTTCGCCTTTGCTTTGTGGGTCGTGCCGCTCTCTGCCTCTCAAAGGGTTCTTAGGCGTGCACTTAGAGTCTATTCAGATTTTCCGGATAGGTTATTTGATTTGTTCACAGCCACAAAGATCGTTTTCTAAATAAAGTTTTCCACTGGTTTCTGGGGTATAGACAAAGGCAGGGGCCTATCGCTGGGGTTAATTAACAGCCTTCCCTGCCAAACTAGAAGCTACTTTAAAGGAATGACCCACTCCCTTCGTTTGTGTACATTTCGTGACATTTAAAACTTCTAGAGCTATACAGAGGAGACGGTGGATTCATGGGTGCTCACAGAGCTATTAGTAAGTAAATGAGTGAGAAGTAAAGGATCGAAGAGGGCCTTGCCTGGACAATCGATCAGGGTATATGTGCCTGTAGTCTTATTTTCAAAGTCCAAACAAGGGAGGCGCCCAGCTGGAATCCATTCAATGAAAGCCTGATCTTAAATATTTTATACTTCTCTAATAGTTATATATATATCAATAAATTATTAGGAAATAATTACCATTAGGATTGTACTGCGTACTCAGCCATTACCTTCATGGTTCAGCCCTGGCCTGAGTGGCTTCATGCTGGAAGAGGCACAGCCACAGAGGAATGAAGCCCCAGGATTTAGCCACTTTCCTCTCAGTCATGAGAAGATTCTAGCACACATGTTCAACTTTCACTACACTCTCTTCTTCCCTGATCTTTATTGACACCCAAAAGGCCTGTCATTCACGTGTCCTCTGTTGCCCCCTTTCTGCATGAAATACACTTCCAACCTCTCCTTACTTTCTCTCTCCTCCTTCTGGGAGGCTGAGAGGAGAGGCACATCTTTTCTTCCGTCAGGATATAGGTGGAGGAGGCATTTTGAAGGGCTCTGAATAGACAGGCACTGGTTTGCTTGAACCCACTAGCTTGTGCCTTTTGCCTCCTGAGTGTTCACTAGCCACAGCAGTGAACTAACTCTCTCCTGCTGATGAATACTATCTTGACATCAGATGTTTGGCAGATGGCCTACCTGGGTCCTGTCTAAATAAGGTAAATAATTCTTCAATGAGTGTGAGATTAAAAAGACTGAGTATGTTTGTGTACACGAATCCATTTTCTTCCGTAGAATTGTAGAAATCACAAAATGGGCACCAAAGTAACTCTTGCACTTTCCATTGCAAAGGAGAAAGCTCAGAATAAAGGCCCGCTACTGAATGCATCGTTCAGTCAAAGGAGAGCTATGGCACATTAAATTCAATAAACCACTCAAGCTTCTGATCGAATATATTATGGGAACACTATAGGCTACAGTTTAAAAGATTAGTCCAGGAAGAAACAATATACTAGCGTATTGGCTTTCTTGCTGGCAGTCTCAGCTCCAGGCAAAAAGACGATGCTACCTGATAGTTGCCATAGCAACCAGGCAAGTGTTCAGCTGGAGTATTTCCAAAACAGGAAAAAACATAGCACACCATAGAGGATGGACAGTGTCGGAAAATGGCAGCATGGGTGTCTGCCAGCGTAGATTCTGCAGGGTAATGCCACAGAGCTTCTGAGTTTTGTGGGTTCTCACCATACCTGTTTGTGGGGTTCCAAGCTTGCTGATATGGTGAGTGATTTCTAGGGCGACAAGGTAGAAGAGCACTGCTGTGCCTGCAGGCTGGGGGAGAGCTCACCCTGCTGAGAGTTGAGCTCCCCTCCCTCCCACCCAAAGGGTCATTCCCTAACGTCTGGCTGAGTCTGCCTCTGGATTGCACAGACACTCACACTGGATCACACAGCCACCTCCTCATATGCCGCACACAGGCTGTCCCCATACCCTGTACACCAATTCCTTGTTGGTCAGAGGTGTTTAGAGGAGGGGCTCAGTCACAGTGTGCACAGCCCTTCCAACTTATTTGATCATTGCCCTAGAAAATAGGTTTGGTGCCTTACCTCTATGTCACTCCACAGCCAGAAACCCTCTGGCACCTTACCACCCGACCTAATTTGCATGTAAGTGCCTTTATTTTCTATGAGTGTTTAGATTCCTGGTCACAGAGTATCCCTGTGGGCCAGATCTAACCTTTTATTTGACATCCAGCCAATGTTTAAAGACTGAACTGACATCCAATCAGATTTCACATAACACTCTAACCCATGTTCTTAGAAATGCTACTGCCAAGGGGTAAGCATCCCTTTTTGAGCAAGGTCTGAGCCTCCTGCCTGGTACATACCCACCAGCAGTTACCTGACAGGCTCCTATGACATCTGAAAGGCCTGAAAAGTCTCTGGTCTTTGAGGGTAGAAAGAGGAGCTCATGTGTTGTTCTTTCTATACTGCTAATGCATGCTTTCCCCAGAACTGCATTTGTCTTGGGTATGCAACACAGGTTTAAAATTTTCAAATTGCACCATCCATTTGATGCTTGCTCAGGCTGTGCTTCTCTGATGCACCGTAAATTACGTTGCATGTGTGCTTGGTGTCCTGACAAGAAAAACACCCTGGCAGGAAGGAGGCTCTGGTGATGAGAGCCTCATCAGAGCTGGGCCCCAGCCTGAGTGTCTTTCCTTTGCTCAAAATAAAGGGAAAACTGGAAAAGCCTCTATTTTGAGTGATGACAGCTGCCACAGGGGTTATCTAGGAATCCATTCTTGTAGCTGTCATATACAGTTAATTAATTAATTCTTTCATTCATTCATTCTTCCATTCATTCACTTGATCGGTAATCCTGTCAATGTCTACTAGTTGTGCTTGGTATTAAAGCATTCTGAAGAAGAATAATGATGGGAGAAAACAGCTCCAGCCTTCACCCTCATGATACATATAGTCTAGAGGACTTTTTCTTTTCTTAACCCAGAGTGGCTGAACTGTGGTTCTTGGGCAACTCTAGAGACGTCTAGAGTGTGCAAAACAAGCAAGTCAATATAAAAAGAAGGAGGAGGAAATAAACACAGATTTAGGTACAGAGATATTGAGGGGTGAGGAAGGTAGTTTAGTGGATCAAGAACCACCTGCATTCCCCACATTCAGATAGTGAAGACGGGGACTGCTCCCAAGGGCGAGCTGGTTATCTAGACTAGCTGGCATCAGCAAGCTACAGGTTAGGCAAGATACTCTTCCTCAATAAATAAAGTGGACTGCAGTTGAAAAGACACCCAAAGCTAATTTTAGGTCTCCACATGCTTGGGCCCACACATACACACTCACCTGTACACACATATGCACTCCCACACATGCAAATTGCATACACACATGCATACACACCACATACACACATTCAAAAAGAATTTTGTAGGATTGTTAATGATAGTATTAATATAATATTAAGTAAATAATCACAACTAAATAATCATATGTGTTTCAGATCCTGGAAGCCCTCTGAGGCACAAGCAGCTAAACCCCTCCCCTCAGACTATTTTAAATTGCCATAACAGCAGTTCCCAGCCCCAGAGGCAGGAGAGTGACCAGTCCTCATCATATAGACAGAATCCCACCAATCTCTGAGCTTGAACCCTTTCCAGCCCCAGAGGCAGAAAAGTGAACGTATCAGAGTGAAAAAGTCTGGGCACAAACCCACCAATCACTGAGCCAGAAACTCACCAATCTCAGGCCTCCCTGGTCCTGAGCGGGGGCCCTCATGCCCCACCTCCAGACTATTCAAATACGATGGAAAGATTCCACCTATCCCTGGCCACTTTAGTACAGCGCCACCCACCCACGCATTCTGCCAGAAACCATATAAAAGGGGCTGCATTCTGCTCAGTTCTTCACTGCCTCTCCTGGATTCTTCCCTCCAAATAAATCTGTTTTGTGAGCTGAACACTTCAGCTCAGCTGGGGATATTCTCCCCCTCAGAGCTGTAATACCAAGGGAAACTCCTCCCTTTGGAGCCGAGCGAAGCTGTGACACCTCAGCTCACTTAGAATATTCTCCCTTCAGACCTGCACTGTCTCAGAGCTGTGTGTTCCTGGGTTCTGGACTCCCAAGATACCTTTCCAGTGGAGGTGGGGGAGGAGCTAGTCAGTGGAGGTTTATCCACCTGAGAGCTGTAAACCCGTTTAGTGGGATCACTTCCCCACTTCAGAGCTATGTGGTTCCTTGACTCCTGACTGCTGGGATACCTTTCCATCTCCCTACACGATATACCCTGGGGTCCTAAGACGCCAAGTAACCCTGGGGAAGAAGCATGCTTGCTAGCCGAAGAAACAGCTCCCGAAGTTCACAGTCTGTGCTGACCACAGCTTCCCTACAGCTGTAAGAGAGAACAAGCTGGAGGGCACTGACCCTTTTAGTCAACACACTGTTGCTTCTAGAAGAGAAAAAACAGTGTAGAAGTTGGGATCTCGGATTAAAAATGTGGAGCAGCCATGGCATGGGAAGTTAATAAAACACACACACAGGGGGGTGGGGGTGTCAATGAAGATCTATCCACTTAGAAAGATGGCTGAACTATACCTCAAAGCTGATTGGGAAGTGGTGTTTATTGTGTGGTCCCTACATATAAGAGAATCAGTTTATGGGCACATGTAAATGTACGGGCGTGGCTCAGTAAATGACTGTAGCAGGTTTGGAAGATGGATGCCTCGAGTACCCTTCTATTCATTGTATTTCTTTTCTATAGTTTTCAAATTTTAAAATGTGCACTTGTGTAATAATCTTTAGCCTCGCTTTGTAACACTACCACAATGCTATTGACTTGGTAGGAGCATTCCAAGTATTTGTATGGCACTCTAGTCTTCTGCTCTCATGAACTAACATTGCTTCCCCTGGGGTATTATAAAACCCATCTTGGATTCAGAGTGCCCTGACTTTGGGTTTCAGGTCAATGTCATCTATAAAAGTGTCCAGGTTGTGACCGGAGGGAAGTCACTTCAACTTGCCTGGCCTTGGCCCTATGAGATGGCTGGATGAGCTGAACTCTGAGGTCCCCTGCAGCTCTAATATGCTACATACTCTGGTGCATTCATTTTCTCCTTTGCAGACAGCCTGTAACCACTTCCAGTCTACAGGAGACAGAGTGGAGAATGTGAAATTATTTTGGCCTAAAAAAGCATGGAAAAACACCTGCCTAACCCATTTTAAGAAATAACAACATGACATTTGTAAACTACTTTGCAGAGTGTTGATGAATCCTTCCCTGGAGGCTCCAAGTTTGACTCTAGTTATTGTAGTAATTTTCATGCCAGTGTTTGGGTGAAGTTTTGCAACTGTAACGGAAGGGAAAGGCTTTCTCCTGCAATGATTATGGAGTCTGTATCTGCTATTGTGTTGTTGGAACAAACTGTACTAAAGACCAACTTTTAGACACACAAAAATGACACAGAAAGAAAGAAAGAAAGAAAGAAAGAAAGAAAGAAAGAAAGAAAGAAAGAAAGAAAGAAAAAGAAAAATGAAAAAAGGAAGGGGAGATGCTTCAACTTCTCTGTCTCTCCAGCTGTGTCAGTGAGAAGTTGTCCTTTCCGGGGGCAACTGAACTGGGCTGGACTTACCCATCAGATCTGATGCAGCACCTCACAGGACCCACTGTTCTGAATGGTCTTTTCCTCTGGGAAGCAAAAACTGAAGAGGTGTTTGCCACTTGTATCTTGCAAAATAATCCTAATGTTGCTGAGCAAAGGATCTATAGTAGGGTGTTTTCATCTCAGGGTGTACAACAGTATCCCAGGCTTGAAGTGCAGCAATTCATGATTGATTACAGAGAGGATAAGCTTCCTGATACCAACTGTAAGCATTGAGTTTTTTAAAAAAATTATTCTCATGGGTTCATGGAAGAAGGCAGTTTATTCTTTGTGAATTCAATTCTCTGTCCTAGAGAGTTTCAGCCTCCGCACAATCTAATCTTAAGTCTAGACCTAGAAGGCTTTAGCCTCCATACAATCTAATCTTTAAGATGCAAGCCTAAACCTAGAATGTTTCAGCCTCCAAGACTTACTACTGACTGGGTTCACTCTGGCTAGCTACTTCTTTTTCAGTCTGATCTGTATTGTGAACTCCGAACTGTAACTGTCTGCTTCTGACTATCTGCTTTCTCTTATTCTGGACTGGCTTTGCTCTTCGTGGCTTCTTCTTCTGAACTGTCTGTGAGCTAACTGAAATAAGACTGACTGACTAAATTAACTAACTTAACTCTCCTTCTGAACTGAACTGTCTGTGAACTGAGAGCCTCCTTTTCTATTCTGAGAGTTGAGTGTGTCCTCACTCTGACTCAATTTCAGATTTCACTCTGATTCAATCTCAAGAGTTGGGGATTAAAGGTGTCACTACCATTGCCTTCAGAGCATTTCATCCAGATCACACAGGCCTCTGAATATGATCCCTTCATACAGCCCTGTGGGTGTGGTCCCTTTCTAGCTATCACATAGCTATCAGTAGAATATCTGAGGTGTTCTGAAAGAATAAATGCATCTGACCTCAGATGCTTGGGGTTCCACTGTCGATCAAGTGTGGCGCTGGCCAAGACGGTGGTTCCCTCTGCTGAGGTCTGGCAGGGTTTGCAGTTATGAATATGCCTCCTTGTCTTCTTTGGTGAACCTCCACGGCAACGTTCAACTATATGTTCCTCTACACTTAACATAGACAGAGTAGACTTGTGAAGTGACCATGGTCCTTTCCATGCATGGAAAAATAAGGGGATGAGACAGAATAATGTTTTGGTGTCAAACATTTATGAGATAAAAATTGCTCAAAGTAACTTCTGGGAAATGAAATGGAAGCAAATTCATTTTGTTGTTTCTTATTTCAAACTAGAGTGCTGAGAGTATTTTTAAAACTTTTTGATTCAAGCTCATTTCAAATGTATATTATTCATATTTACATGAGAGAAACATCACTGTGAAAAAAATTTCGGTTAGAAGCTGAGTTACAAACCCGATCACCAGAGTGGTCCCCAGCTAAACAAAATGTCCACATCCTGAGGGTGGCACAGTTCCCCCTAGTCCAAACCAGAAAACCCAGAGATCTCAAGGGCAGTAAGGCAACTCAGTCAGTAAAGTGCTTGCCTTGCAACATGAAGAGCTGAGTTCATTATGGTACACAGTTGTAATTCCAGCATGGGAGGCAGGGACAAGAGGGTCCCCGGGGCTTGCTAGCCAGCCATGAGAGACCCTGTCTCAAAAAACAAGGTAGACAGTACCAGAGGAATGACAGTTGATGTCCCCTGGTCTCCACATCTATGTACGCGCGTGCATGTGCATGCACACATACAGAAGCACACAGAAGATCTTTGCTAACTATCCAGTGAGGACCTGAAATGATATGTTGTTTTGGCTGAATGAACTTCTTTCTAGAAACTTCCCAAGCCATTCTTTGCTCTGTCCTCCTAGTTACCAAGCAATCCTGTTTGCTTATAACTCTTCACTGAGGACTCTTTCTTTCTAGCTCCTTTCTATCATTCAAGAACCTGGGTTAAAGTCCTGATTTCACTCCAAAAAGAACCACCATAGTTTACACGAATGGCACCCATGACCAGCACATGACCTCTGAAACATGCTTTGTTCATTGAATTCCAACCATCACTCTTTCTATGATGTGAGTCCTAGGGACCCAATTCAGGTCACCAACCTTGGTGACAAGGGCCCTTAGTCTCTGAGTCACCTCACTAACCCCTGAAAGTGGTCCTCTGACCTCCACATGTGTACCACATTGTGGCTCACAAATGCCACCCCCTGAAATAAAAAATAAATAAATAGATTTTTAAAAAGTATCACCAGAGCCACCATTCAGTAACATTTCCCCATGCCCTCTTCTAGGAGTTTTGGAAATGCAGTTCTTACTTGTAAGTATTTTATCTACTTTCAGTTGACTTTTGTTAGTGGTATAGGCCCAGATTCATTCTCTTTTATGTGGAAATCTCAGCACATTTATTGAAGAGACTATTCTTTTCCTCCTGTATATTCCTGGCGACTTTATCAAAAGCAGTTGACTGCACTGTTTGTCCATAAGTGAGTTCTCCATGTTGTTCCACTATGCTGTGGAACTTTTATTGGTATGCTATACTATATTAATTACTATAGTTTTGGAACATAATTTAAAACCAATACTCACAATATCACCAAGTTTGTTTTGCTTTCTCAGAATTATTTAGACGGTTTTGGTCTCTTACCTTTTCATATTAATGTGAGGATTTTTTTCACTTCTATTTATAATGACTCTGGGATTTTGATTCTGAATATGGCTTTCTATTAATTTTTCACCCTATGGGATACAGATATTTCTTCAGTTATTTACATATTCTCCCTCAGTTTCTTTCATCCATGTCTTCAGTATAGAGACAGTATAAAACTATTCATGCCCTCGTTTAAAATCATTATTAATTACTTTATTTGTTAATGCTACTGTGACCTGGACTGCTCTTTAATTCTTTTTCAGTTAGTCTGTTATTTGCATTTAAAAATTCTACTATGTCTGTCTATTGATTTTGTATCCCAAAACTTCACTGAAGTCACTTAAGTGATTTACTTGAGTGAATTAAGAATTACCTTAATTCTAAGTTATTTTATAAAGGGTATTTTTACATGTAGGATCATATCTCCTGTAAGTAGATGGTTCCTCCCTCCTCCCTCCCTCCCTCTCTCTCTCTCTCATACACACACACACACACACACACACACACACCACACATACACACACACTTGGCACCTCTGCTCCTTTTCAGTTCTATCTTTCTTGCTAGTGCCTCCAGCATTAGGATGAATAGATCTGGAGAGAGCAGGCATCCCTGACTTGCTCTGGGCTTCAGTGGGAATCTTTTGGAATTTTCACATAGGCAGTGTTATTACCTATGTGTAGGCTTCTACATAAGTAACCCTTACAATACTGAGGAATGTCCTTTCCATACCTAGACTGTGGAGAGCTTTAATCATGAACCCATGCCAGGCTTTACCAGTGTTTTTTCCATGTTGGTTGAGATGATCTTGAGAAAGTGAATTTATAGTCAAACAGTCAAACACGGATTCTGGTTCTGCCATAGAACAATTGTGTGAATCTGAATGAGTGGTTTAAATTCTGGTTCCAAGTACACATACTTTAAAATGAAGGTAGTAACAGCAAGCTTTAATGAGAGGAAGTGTGCAAAATTAGCTAGCAAAGTTTATGGCATTTAGAAGATTCTCATTAAATTTTAGCTTCCTTCTGAAAGATAGTCCGGAATATTTTGATTAGTCTTCTCCATCCTCCACCTGGCTGCCTCACAGAGAAGGCTCTATTCCAAGTGACATCACTTAGAAACTCAGATTTTTCACATCTTGACGAAATGACTCCTTCCTCAGTCACAGTTCAGAGTTAATAATCCCCTAGTAATGAGCACTGCTTTTATCCTCTGGGACTTGAGGTTTTTTTTTTCAGAGCTCAGTGACAGTTTTTAGGGTCATTTTCAACCTGATTATATATGAATTATCTATGTGCAGCTCATTGAGGGAGCGAAGTAGCCAGCTGCAGAACAGAGAGTCATCCAAAGTCATAGAAACCGTTAAATTTACATCAACCATGAGTTCTTTGTAGCCATGCCAGATGGGTGGGTGGACCTACCAGGTGGATGAGAGCAGGGAAGTGGTGGCCAGCATTCTCTGGGAATGAGCTATGAGAGGATGTGTCACTCTGAAGGTGAGAGGGCCTAGAGGGAAAGTCACTAACCCAGCCTTCCTTGGAACCCCATATGAAAACTCCTAAGGACAGCTTTGCAGTGAATCAACCCGATGGTCCTAATGCTGCTCACACCTTGCAATGATCATTCACTCTCTGTTCAAAGTAGGGAATTGAAGTTTGACAACGTCATTTGGACTAGTCAGAATCTCATGCAAAGCAATAGGCTGAGCTCTTAGCATAGCAGATTTCTTGGTCCATTAAGAGTGTGATGTAGCAGGTGGCCTCTCATTGTACTTCTCCCCAACACAGTCTGCAGACATGCTGCCCTTTCTGGGCCTTCAGTCTGTTTCTCTGATTACTTTTTAAGTGTCTCTCATGAAAATTTTCCCTCATTTGGTACTCAAACTTCCAAGCCCTTTGCTACTATCCGTGTCTTCTCGATCCTTGATTCCTGCTTTTTAATATAGCACCTTTGAGAAACCACATTGGGTGGAGACTCCCAGAATGTTCCATTTTCTACTGTTCACTCCTTTCTTGGCTATTTAGATTCCTTTTTTATATTCTTGCAGCTATATTTCATGTATTCAGTCTTCTCTCAATGGTTGCCAAAATATGCAGCTGCTTCCTCCTCAATATTGTGAAGATCTGCCCTCTTTATCAAAGTTATAAAAAGACCCTCTGACTTCCGAATCCCAGTTAACTATGTAGGGAATGTCGGAATTCTCAGCATCTACTGCTTGATCTCTTGAAGTCTTTCCTCGTGGCCGGTACAGTGCTACCCCTCTATGTCTTGATCAGCCCAAGGGCAGTGGACACACTCCATCAGTTCTGCCGCCTCTGTGCCACTAATCAGGGTGTCTTGTCAAGGATGCTGCAGTGGGTAGGCAAAGGTAGCACACTGCCAGGAGGCAACCATATCTTTCTTCATACCAGAGTCACTGAGCAGGGGATGGGGGTGGGGTGAGAAAAACACTCTACCCTTCATTTCTCATTCTTTGTGACCAACGAAATAGAAAAGCCAGCATGTCTTGGGATAAAAAGAAGAAGAAAGAAAAAATAAGAAGAGGGGGAAGAAAAGAAGGAGGAGAAAGAAGAGGGGAGAAAGAGGAGAAAGAAGAGGAGGAGAAAAAGAGGAGGAGGGAGAGGAGGTCTTCTCTCTCAATTGACTTCTTCACACAAAAGAAGAAATCTGATTTGTCTGCTGGGTTTCTTGTTGAAGATCACAGGTATCCCATGATCTGAAGTTGGGGAATCAATGTGTGAGATGCATGTTCCTGGGGCCAGATTCACTTTATCTCTGTTAACAGGGCCTCTGCATGAAAAAGGGATGGTGTATCTGGCTCAGGGTCTTCTACGCAGTTAGTAAAGTGGGTACCTGCTTTGTCAGCGTGAAGTTATTGGGTGTGTACAGTTTGAGGGAGGGGTATGAAGAAGCTTGTTTAGCCTTAACTTGAAGCCATGTTGTTTAGTATAGTCTTAGTAGTATTGACCAGTTAATTTTTTAGCCTCTAAATCTGTTGATTTGGGGCTCAGAAAATTGAGTAATTGCCAACTCAGGATTAAGCTTTTTGTTTCTGTTTATATATTTATATTTCCACAATTCAATCTTTCCTCTTATGTATTCTTGCATCAATCCCAGAAAACAGTACTTAAGTCATCTCATTCCTCATATGATCCTTGAAGCCATTCTATGAGAAGGAGAATGTGGTGGAGTGAGGGAGACTCATGAAGTAAGCTGCATTATATACATGGAAAAACAGACACAAAATAGCAAACAAACTGCCAGAAGGAAGACCACATTGCCAAGACATGAGACAAGCAGCCATAATAACCCTGTCTCACTCCTGATGCAGGAGACTGGCCTGTTATCCTTGCTTGTGTTACATATTACTAAACACCTGGACTGCTACTCAGTGTTATTGTACTCATCCCTTGGCATCCTCAGGGGATTGGTTTCAGAACACTCTGCCAAAAAGAAAATCCCCAGATATTCTAATCCATCTTATAAAATGATGTAGCATTTGTGCATAACCTCGACATAGCCTCCCACAGATTTTACATTATCTCTGGATTATTTAGAATACCCTATACAGCATAAATCTATGAACAGGACTGCTATACTATACCACGTAAGGAATTAAGACAAGAAAGGATCTGTGAATGTTCTCCACAGGTGTATTTGTTTTCAAATATTTTTTATCTGAGACTGGTTGAATTTGTGGATGAGGAAGCCACAGACAGAGTGTTGACTTGAGGCCAATGCATGTCGAAAGGCTTAGGGGAAGAGGCAAGCTGAGTGTTTCTGTAACTCCAGAAGAGAAGAATTTAGAAGACATATGTCATGGCTTTGGAAGAAAACAGAGCTTTATCATTAAGCCCAAAGATGGATGGATGGATGGATGGATGGGCAGAGTGAGATAGATACTCTTAACTTTCCTGGCATTTTTCTTTAAATCAAGCTATTTTCTCTCTCATTTTATTCTCCCCCCAGTATTCCATTCATCCCCTCCTGCCTGCCACCAATTCTTCTTTAGTTTGGGTCTGTCTGGTTTATTTAAATGCCTCTTTACATCTCATTAGCTAAATTTATGCCTTGAGAAAAATCTTTTTTGTTTCTTAACTTCAGTTCTCTTAATTTAAAAATCAAACCATTAAACAAAGCCTCTAAAACCCACTTCGGCTCAAAGTCTGAACAAACCAAGGCAATTCATTGGTGGGGAGTGGGGGCGCAGGTGCGTTGGCTAGCAAATGTAACTTCCTTTTGCCATTGACCTTTAACGATAAGGAAACTTGCTAGAGAGTTAGAAAATGTTCCCGGGGCTCTTTAAGGACGTGTACCGTAAGTGAAGAAAGTGTCAGGCATGATGTGAAACTCCATCGTGGAAGGAGCATTTGGTTTCCACTAATGATTTGGTGGCTGGCGTGGAAGCCTGTCAGGTGCTGGTCTCTGCTTGGCTAAATTGTACCTCTGAGAGGAAACGTAGGAATGATCAAAGCTTACCACCACCATAGTAGAAGTCTTTAAGATTTAGCTCAGAGAGCTTCTCCTTGTAAAGTTAAAAATAAGTTCTTTTTCATTTCTTCTGTCAATTATGAGGATCCCTGACCACAAGGAGGAGTGACAAAATACAGGCTCTGTAGCATTGGGGTCCCTCAGCATCATGGTGCAGAGAGGGAGTTCCACATATGTGTATCCTCCAAAGGAGAACTTAGCTTGAAGTGGGACCACTGTGAAGCTGGTCATGCCTCGCTGCTGAAGCTGGACCAATCCCCACAGTGACAGTGAGCAGGACTAATTAGTTAATGTGTGTGAGAATCCTGGTAATATCCAAGAAATGCCTTGATGGAGACTGTGAGATTGGCTTCCTGTGGTCAACACTACAAGAGCCACTGCGTCCTGGAGGGTCTCCTTCTTCAAGCTGATTCTCCAAAACTTCCATACCAACTTGTTTCTGCAGCCAAACTAGCTTATTCAGTTGGGTATACTGCAGCTCTCTGGGAATAACGACTAGAAGCTTCCATTAGAAAAGCTCATCACTTAGATATTGGTGCAGACTGGGAAACTCTGTGTATGTGTGTGTGTGTGTGTGTGTGTGTGTGTGTGTGTGTGTGTGTGTGTGTGTGTGATGTTTTAGAGGGCCTTTTTGCCACTGTAGGGGAATGCGTCTATTTCTGCTTTGAACCATCAGAATTTTAAGGTAAATATATTTTTTTTTTTGCACAGTGGGTGCAAAATCATAGAATTTGGAGGATCTCTCTGTGGGAAAGTGATAGCATTTAGACAGATTGAAGTGATGTAATCCATCCTTATCCTTGATGTGTTGTCTTCATTATGAAAATGTAAACTCTGAAGTGAGTTTGACCTAACTGCGTTTGGCTCAGGGACTAACACATAGTATTAATAATTAATACAATACAGTTTTTGATGGAGGTGCAAAGTTTTAGGGGGATGATGGTGGTGACAGATGATCACGTCATTTTGACTTTGATATAATACATATAACTTGTAGTTACTACTGGCCCTGTGTGATCTCAACAGCATTTGCTAAGAGACCATACTTAGCAATGGCAGATACTTGGAAAATACACACACACACACACACACACACACACACACACACACACACACACAAATGGAGCCCTGGGCCCAAAGCCCTGAGCTGGGCAGATGTGAAATGAAGATTAAGAGTCTGTTCATCTCATACTGACTTTGGCCCTGCTCTCTAGAGTCTAGGCTTTTTATCCTTTCCCAGCCAAATTCTATTTCTTGGAAAGCATTCACATGTTCTGGATTAAGTAGCAGAAAAGATTAAATGGTAGTGTTATTTGTATAAAGTTGTTTACAGTTTTTAAAAAGAACAAAGCCCCTGCTTATTGTGATCCAAAGCAATAGGGCTCGAATTGTGTAATATCACATTTAAGACGCCAGAAAGAGATGGGAAACTGTGCTCACAGACCTCGGAGTGACTCACTTAGGAAGCTGAGATCAGAGAGTTGTGCCCAGTTTAGGGCAAATATAAACGCATGTTCAAAGAGTCATTAAAATTAGACGAGCGTTGCATGCACCCTAGTGCAAAGAAACTGTACAGGTTGTGTCTGTGCAGTGTTCTTGTGGAAGTTTTAGAATTGTCCAGGAAACTCAAGAGAAGACATCCTACCTATAGAGAGCTTGCTGACTTCTTGAGGAAACATTTAAAAATCACTATTATTCAAATGAGTGCCACTTTCCCTAAAAATGTACATACTTGGTGAACTCTATTGTATGAACAGAGATAAGCAAAGATAATGTACTTCGGGAGAGCTATCAATTGTCAGCTCTTTGGAATTTAAAATAGTGAGAAGTATGAATTTATGCCCAATTCCTTGAATTCTCCCGCCATAAGGAAAGTTTCTATTATTCCAACTTGAAGAACTTTCCATGATCTCCACTTTTGGGGACTATCTCTTGAAGCTATTGGTGTTCTCATAAGAACGGTCAGTCTGCTGCACCTGTACCGGAGACGTATAGTGGCGGGCTAGAGATGGTATAATCTCCCTGGGGAATAGAAAGGCTGCGTGCGGTGTTATCAGACCTTCAGTGCTTCATTTCCTCACTCCTTATGGTCTGCCTGATGAGCCCCCAAGCAGGGCTGATGGATTAGTAAGTCTCTTATCCTGACTCCAGTGGTCCATCAAGGCTGGATACGCTCGACAGTACTGTCTTTTTAGTGGTTCTGTGTTTGCTTCCCTTTCCCCCCATCTTTTATGCATGCTTCCATGTGACACTTATTGATATCACTGTTGCTAAGTTTGGGCATGCTTCCAGAGAAGCTTGGATCTGCTCTTACTTTTCCATCCAATAAATTCATCTGTTAAGCATGGGGAGAAGAATTCTGGAAACTCCGTCACTAGCTGGCAACCATCACACTTCTTAGGAGAAGAAAAATCTTCAATCTAGTTGAAACCATATTTCTCATGTTGGAATGGGTTTAGGATAAAAATACATTGCACATTTGGGCACGGACCCTGATTTTTCAACATATATCTTTCATGTGTGAGGGACTGGTGATGCACATTTCCCCTCCTGGGGATCTGCCTTTTTTTTTTAAAGCATTAAATTGCCTGCTCAGATGAGTAACGTATCTACCACCTTGAATGGATGAGCTAATTAGCAATGACAGAATTTATGTACGTGACATTGAGAAGGAAGGGGAAATTAAAATCTTATTCCATTCATGTATTTTATGTTTACAAAGAGAAAAAAGTGACTTCCTTTGTTTGTCTGGCTGATAATTCAGAAGAAAGGGAGGTGCCTTTGGTTTGAGCAGGGAAGCACCCGTTTGCTACAGCTCTATGAAGCATTCCACACCAACAGTTCTTGCACCGTGCAATGGGTAAGCCATTGAGAAAACTTTTGTAATTTGTCTTGGTTCTTGCTTAGGTCTTTTCACTTTCCTGAGTCCACTTCTAGTCTGATTTATCTCGGAAGTTACTACCACCAGATAGTTCTCCAACTTGAGGGATTCCAATTATAGTTTGTCCTTTCAACATTTCCCTTCCCTAGTTCCGAGGTGCTCAAAGTGAGATCCAACACCAGCAGCACTACTGGAGCCTGTTGCAGATACACAGGTGTGAGGGACACTGTAGAGCTATGGAATGATATGCTCTGGGATGAGCCAGAAATCTGTGTTTAGAGAGCACTCGAGGTGGCTCTGATAGACATCTGGCCAAAAACAAGGTCAAAGACTGTTTTTTGGCCTCAGTGTAAAAAGTGAAGAAGAAACCACATTCCCAACCAGTCAACTAGTGATGCAGCCTTAAGCACGAAGGTCAGCAATCAGCAGCAGCTTCTCTCCAGAAACTGCTCCCGCACATCAGCCAGTAACCAAATACTCCTACTCCAGACGCTGCAGCCGCAGAAAACCATGTTTCCCCCATTTTCTATGCTACCAAATCTTGGTTTAATCAGAAAGCCTGAGGTTTATAACAGGGACTCCTCATTGCTTTGGAAGTTATAAATTTCATTTTTTATTGCATATATTTGATTAAATTTTCAACAAAATGGTCATCACAGATTTGGGGCAAGTCAATATTTTTTATTGAGAGAGTCTTTACTAGTGTGGTTGACACTTTATTGGGAGGGAGTTTTGAGGATCAAAGTATGTCTTACCCAAGATAAGAACCAATTATAATTTAGAGTATTTATACTCTAATCAATTAGTTAATTAACTAATTTATTTATTTATTTATTATTTTATACTGAAAAGGTAAAAAGAAATGAAATACAATTATCTATTACTGTACGTAAGTAGCTATACATTAATAATTAAGCAATGGGTAACCACTATAAAAATTGTTGTCTAGTAAATATCAAAAGAGATGAAGGCATGAGGTGACATTTGTGCTAAATCATAATCTTCCATAAGAAGAATCCAAGAAAAATACAAGATGGAATTGGATATAAGGAAGCATGCTGTCACGATGGTCATTAGTTAGATTTTAATGATACTGAAGGAGTACTTGTTGAGCACACAACCTGTGACTGTAAATGCCACTGATTAAGAGTTCAAGCTCCATCAGAAGAAATGGGCTGTTATTTCATTACAACTCAAAGCTAAATGACAGCGATGATAGCGGTAGGAAAATGTTGCAAAGAATCACGGGAGCTGAACTTTCTAAGGAAAAGCATTCATCTCTTAGACTAAAAGAGACTTCATAGCATACAATACATAGACAGAAGTTGAAGTGAGAATGGAATGGGAGACATACTGGATGATTTGGGGGAACTGGTCAGAGTGAGGCTGGAAAAATAATTTGGGGTTAGGATACTAAGGGTCTCCAATACCATGGTCAGGAGGTCAGATTGATCCTGAAGCATTATTTACACCCCAAAGGACCAGTGTTAGTTTCAGTGTCCTGGTGTAACTCTTAATTGTAAGGGTCCATCCTTTGCTGAACTTGATAGCAGTGAACTGGGAACTGACTAGTGTTCCCCTTTCCCAGTTCATATCTTAGGGATATTAGCCCCACTGGCACTATATTTGAACTAAGGAATCAATCTGGTGAGGGAGGCCACAGGTCTAGGATCATTTTTTTGAAAAGAGAGCCAAAAAGGTCTATTCTTCTCTCTCGTCCCTGCTGACAGAGAAGGCCGCCATCTGTGAGCTGGAACATAAGCCCTCACCAGAAACAGAACCTGACAGAATCTTGAGCCTGAGCTTTCCAGACTTCAGAACTGGGAGAAAATAAGTTCCTGTTATTTCTGGCACCCGGTCTAGGGTACTTTGTTATGGTAGTCAGAGGGATTCAGGCACAGTGCAGCTAGCATCAGGTTGGAACAACCGTTTGCCATGGGACTTCCATATACTTCAGGATACTTATTGTCTCTGGTTTGCAGCTATAAATGTCACTAGGATCATTCTGTCATATGGCATCCAAACATTTCCCCTCACATCTCTAAATGCGCCATAAGGTAGACCAGTACTTTCTGTCCCAGTAGAAGGTGCAAAGATTATCCCATAAGCAGATGACAACCCAAATAGGATTCACTGTTGTTTCACCTGGGGAAGGCTTCCACTTGTTGTGGGTTAGGCATGTGCTACAACAGCAACAGCAACCTCAGTTTTCTTGCAAGAAGCTACAGTGCTGGAATAGGGTCTTTGTAGGAAGCAAGCCGGTCCCTGTCTGGTTACCAACTGACTAACGCACCACGTCTCGTTGAGAAAAACAATACCATCACGATGGCACTCACATAGTGAGTTCAAAGTCTAAGTTACACAGTGAAATGCTGTTTCAAATGCCAAGGGGCTAGTGTGTAGCCCAATGGGAGAGTCTTGGTTCAATATGCACAAGGATGTAGGTTCTATCCTAGCAGGACATGCTTCCTAAGATAAATCACAACAAAGTACAAGAAAAATCACTAACGGAACATTCTAGTTAGTACTGGTCAAATAATAAAGTCTAGAACTCCTTCTATTTCTGATATTGCTAACTACCTAGGAAAAGGTAATCCTTACATGTGACAATATGAGTTTGGCCGATGTGTCATGAACTTGGATGTGTAATTGTCTGACGAAGCTGATTTTCTCACCTTGAAGTAGCTACGTTGAATACAGGACACCTAATGTACTTTCCTCCCAAATACTGGCTGTATTCCTCATTTGGACATTCCAGAGAGTCCACATCTTGCCTTGTACTGTCAGACTTTAAATGTTTACCCATGCAAAATGGTTGTAAAGCAACTCCTCTTTGTGGTTTCAGTATGTAGATCCTCGGCAACTGACACATTTATTCACTTGGTAACTAGTTATTTTATTTTTCTGTTTTGAATTTTGTGTCGCTTTTTGTAAATTGTACTTCTTAAGAAATTTTTCCAGATGACATAATTGACTACCCTCTCCCAAGATTGTCTTTTCAAGATGTTTATGTGGGGAGTGCACTTGACGGCAGAGGTCGCTGATTGGTATGGCACAGAGGGGAGATGTATTTGCTGTTTAGGATAATAAAGGCAGCATTTGAAGATTTCTAACATGTTTTACTATGATCCGTGTTTAATTTTATTTCACTGTAGTCTGAGAACATATATGCACCTTGGAAAGTGCTCACACATTTGAAAATAATCCATATGTTCTTGATGCTGCAGATATTGGGTATTTTCCTGAAATGGCAATCATTGACAGTATTTATTAATGTTCACTCTTTCTATATCATTTCTGGTTTGTCTATTTATCTTATCAATTACTCAGAGAGGTGCTAAACTTTTCAAATTTATGACATTTTAGGCATTTTTTTCTTTTCATTCTATTAGTGCTCTGCTTCCTGATTTTGAAACGTTCTTCTCAGGTGCCTGCCCAAGAGAAGGCCACTGTGCCCTCTGGGTGACATAATCTTTTTATCACTAAGTAATGTTCCTCTTCAACTCTGTTAGTTAATCTCCAGATATTCTTTGTGTGATATTACTGTAACCACACAACCCTTTGTATGCCTAGTGCTTAATTGTTTTATCTTCATACGTGTGTTTGTGTGCTGTTATCTGTCCTTCAGATAAGGTGGGAAAAGTGGGAAAGAGAAGAGAGAGGAAATGGCTTCCTTGTTCAATAGGGATTTGATGTGTGTGTGTGTGTGTGTGTGTATGTATGTATGTATGTATGTATATGTGTGTGTGTGTGTATGTATGTATGTATGTATTCTGATCTTCTTTGAGTTCTTTCATGTATTCTTAAAAATCTCTGTCTGTATTATTCCACTGTCAATGAACCTCTGACTTTTCCTCCACGAAGGCAAAGGCAGACCCATCTCTATGACAACTGGCCTTTGTATTACCTTTAGCCCTTACCTACCTGCTGGCATCTGCTGCTTCTGCTTTTTCCAACATGATTTCTTCCATTCTTTGTCTTTAAAGAGAATCTAAGGCATTTTATACTTTTTTCTTGGAATTCTCATCCAAGGCCAAAGAAGTACCTACACATCCTTTGCTCTAACAAGGATGCGAGAGCTTGTTCCCTTGAACTCCCATTTTCTTACCTTCTAAACAGCTAAGCAAATATCCCTCATCCTTCAGCTTCTCTAGATAGGTTTAATGAATTCTAAATTCCAGGGCAACAGAGGAAAATTTTCAAGGATATTTATGTTGAAGTTTCTTTCTTTATCATGACATGGAGGATATGGATCCCCAGGGCTCTCCTATAAATAGGTGGGATTCATTGTTGTTCCAAAATGTTTCCTGATCTCCAGATCGCGCTCTGATTGTATCTTCTGAGAATCAGTCACACAGCGAGCCTTTCATTCCCTTTAGACAATTCCTGAAGTTTCACCTTGCTTTGAATCACAGCATCCCAGTTTTGAGATATAAAATTGTTTTTAAAATAAAAACAGCTTTTTTTTTCAATCACACACACATTCACACAAAGATGAAAACCACCAAAGTCCAGCAATATGAAATTTACATGAGAAATAAATTATGGCACAGCTGTACAATGGCCTGCCTCTTTCCCCTACAAGAATGAGGGTATTTGTTAGTTATTCGTGTGAAATGATCCTTGAAACAATATTAAGAGGATGAGGAAATACAAACAGGATGATGTTAACTATTTTTCAAAAGATGGAAGTAGAAGTTTTTTTATGCCCCTCCCCCCGCCCCCGTGCATGTGGGGGGGCAAAAGTTAACAATGGGTGCTACCCTCACTTTATTTTACTTTGTTTATATAGTCACTTAGCAAAGGAGGGTCTCTTTCTCTTGTTGAACTCAGAGCTTGCAGACTTTGCTAGTCTGGCCATTTTGTCCTGAATTCCCTGCTTCAGCGTCCAGTGCACTGAGATTACATGTGGTCTCCCACACCCGCCCGGCTTCTGTGTCTGTGCCTGGTCCCCACACAGATCATCAAGCACTTCGTGCACTGACTGATCTCCCCAGCCGCCCACCGCCACCATATGCCACTGTGTTTAGTAAAACATCTCTGATAAGACACATTGGAAACTATTGCTTCTAACGGCAGCCAGAGATAGGTTATTGTACCTTTTTAATTTTACAACTATATTCCCAAAGAAAACAATGAATTAAACACACACACACACACAAATAGAGAGTAAGGGAATGCAGATGAAACCTCTTCTTTTACGGAGCTTGGCTGTGAAGGGAATGGGCTCTGTCCCGGGTTCAAGATTGAGGAGAGATGCTTCTTTGTGTTTTAGGGAGGGTTGTGGCTGTTCCACACTGTGTGAAAATCTATTATATTGGGCTTAAACACCTGCTCACTCCAGATTTTTGTTGACACCTACGGATTTGTTTACAGGAGAATGAGGATCTGCTTGGGAAACTTTGAGCTGTAGCCATAAATGGGGTTAAGCATAAGTAACATGTTTACCTGATGAGAATTGTAGAGACAAGATTATCTCTGATAGAGGATGTATGTGTGTGTGTGTGTGTGTGTGTGTGTGTGTGTGTGTGTACAAGAGAGATATCCAAGTATTTGTGTTTTGGTGTATTTTCATGTAGACAATAGTATGTGCTGTGTTCCCTGGGGTTGTGCCAGGAGGCCTGGAGCCATGCTTGCTATAGGGTTTCTTAAAGAAGAGCAAGGAGGGGACGAGACTCTTCTTTTACTTCAGTCTGCACTGCTCAGTTTTGCAGGCACAGGAATGTGGAGACCAATGGACACTTCACCATTAGACAGAGAACACTGGTGACTAGAGCCATCAGCGGTCCCGTTGGCATGCCTGTAGCTCTAGCTCTGCTGAGGGGAAGCCGGCAATGAGAAATGCTGCTCACTCTGCTGGAGTGAGCTCTTCACAGGCAATAGTGCGAGCGGTGAATGGTGGAACCTCACCAGGGAGCACAGGGGCCAGAGTGGACAGGCAGAGTTCAGTGGCTAGGGAGGCAGCAGTAGCAAGCATGAACTTAGTTTGTTTCCATGAACAGATGACACACTTTCCTTTGGGAACCCCAGGTAATTGGAGGCAGGTATGGGTGAAAGTCAAATCAGAATAATCTACAGGGTTCTGGGTAATATTTGTAATCTTTTATAATATTAGTTATTATTATTATCATTTATTATTATTATTATTAGTAGTAGTATTAGTAGTAATAGTAGTAGTAGTAGTAGTAGTAGTATTAGTATATGGGAGCTAATGAATCCTGGAAATCTTTAGTTAAGCGTTAAGTCTTAAACATAAGAAAGCATAAGTCATAGAGAAGATAGACAATCTGGGAAACTCGGTCACAAATCAACAGCAGGGACCAAGTAGGCAGACAGAATAAAACGAAAAGGGATTTTCACATGTGG
This sequence comes from Cricetomys ansorgei, assembly GCA_026225945.1. Classification (NCBI taxonomy): domain Eukaryota; kingdom Metazoa; phylum Chordata; class Mammalia; order Rodentia; family Nesomyidae; genus Cricetomys; species Cricetomys ansorgei. Next base: position 3,383,661 of record JAMJFZ010001796.1, read on the forward strand.
GCTAGACGCCCTCATAAAGGTCAGATGTTGTCATCTGCGGAGAGGTGGTTAGGATGGATGAGAACCAGGAGCAATGAGGTGAGGACAGCAGTGGTGTGTCCATCCTTTTGGAGCCAGATAGACAGCTACGAAAGGCTTGTTGATTTGTGCCAAGGGCTCCACTGAAGTTGAAGAGCATGACTAAGGACCTTCTGTGGTTTCCCAAGTCCTGGACTCAGGAGCCCTCCACTGGGCTTCCACGATATCAGCGCTCCCACGCTGAATAGTTTGATTTGAGTTTGTATTGTGATCCACTTCTTGAATTCTATTCTCCTCACTACCAACCAACCTCTAGACCCTGGGTAGAGACTCTGCTCTCATTTACTATTGTAATGAGAGCATTACACAGTCTCCTCTCAGGTGAAATGTGGAGGGAGAGAGAGAGAGAAAGAGAGCAAGAGATGGGGGCTGCTCTTGAGAGCAGGAGGATCCAAATCTCTGAAGACCAGGAAGCTCCTGAAACAAGACCCACAGGACCACCTCCAGGGTCGGATAAACAGTAAGCACTGTAGAGAAGAGGAGACTTTTGAACCCAGCTAACAGCAAGTCATGCGGGGACCTCCAGGAGTGTAGCTTTTATAAGGTATCACCATAGTGGGGTGAGCTTTTCAGTGAAGCAGCTGCCTTTGAGTCACTCACACTCCCATAAGGGATCCCGAAAAACTCACTGGTTCACCTAGTTGGTCTGATGGAATCATTTCTTTGTCATTGGTTCCCTCTCTGGGATTGACAGATCTTTCCAGAAAAAGTTAATTAAATAATAATTATGTTTCTTTGGCTACTTATAGTCCACAGTACCATGGGTACTCAGTAAATACTGGCGAGAAATGCATCATCTTTGGCAGTTGTGAGCTGTCTTCCATAACTCTCAGAAGCTGGGGGAGAGAAGACAGGAGATGATATCAATGACCCAAGGTGATCTGTGGATTTGTAGGGTGGGTGTAACAGGAGGAGAAGGGTGTAGCTGTGAAGGGTGTTGCCCAGAGCCTTGTTGACAAGCCGCTCCTGCAGGGTTGGGTTAGGAAGCATTTGAAAGCTGGCCCTGGTCCAGAGGAGGAGCCAGTCTGGGGTGAGGCCTTGGAAGGGAAGTGCTATCAGGAAGTGTTAGGGTTGGGGCAGGGGTGACATGTGACCTCTGGCAGGCCCAAGTGTCTCCTGGTCCCTGAGCTCCACTTGTAGCGAATTCCTCACAATCCAATGGGCACTCCCATAGTCCTGGGTGAGGAGAGGAAAGACCTAGATAGTGAGCGGATTCTATTAGGAAAACAGTCCTGTGAGACACAAGGAACAGACATTAGAACTTGCCTGTCAAACCACAATATTGACGTCAACGCTTTGTAGAAAACTTTTCTCTAAAGTGGTCGTATGGTATGCATAAAGCAGTATGAACGTGATGTGTCCCCTACAGGCTCATATGTTTGAACATTTGGTCTTCCCCTGGGGCACTGTTTGGAGGTGTTGTGTAGTGTTTGGTCATGATCTAGGCTGTAGACATAGGACCACAGGGACAGAGCTTATGGTTTATGGTCTGCCCAGCCCCAGTTCCTGGTAAGTTCCTGGTAAGATATTCCCTCTCTCTCTCTCTCTCTCTCTCTCTCTCTCTCATATGCATGTGTTTCTGCACATGTGACACGTGCATGCAAATGTGTGTGCATGTGTAGCACATGTGTGTGAAATCCATACATAGACAGCTTTTTCCTCAGTCATAACTTGCAAGTTCTGCTTCCAGCCAATGCGAGGTACTCAGCCAGCTCGCACATTCCGTCTGCTGCTGCCATGAGCTGCCCCGTGGTGAGCTGTTCCAGCCATGCTTACACCACCATGATGGACTATGCTCTCTCAATCTACAAGGAAAGACGTAGCTTTTCTTCCTGAAGTCACTTCTTTCAGGCATTTTATCTCAGTAATGAGAAAATAGCTAACACAGCAGCTGAGAGACTCTTACACAATTCTGTGGCTAAACTTTACAATTCTTATAGCTGTTGGTCACAATTATTATCCTGAACATAGGTACATATTGAAATCATCATTGTCAATCCTGGACTCGGCATGTTGAGGTATTGTCCAGCAGGTTGACATGCTCCAAATCATTTCCAAGCTTTGAGCTCATTAGTTTAGTGATAATTAGAACTCATTTCCCCTGACATTTTAATCAGTGAAATTTATACGCTTGCTCTAATGGCTTCATCATGGTGCAGGTTTGGGGGTACCATTAACTGAGTCCATTCATTCAGATCCCTGATGTCTTAGTGTGTTCTCACTTAACCCTCCTATCTATTCTATCCCAATAAGAATCTATCAACAGGCTGTAATGCTGACTGTTGAGGTTGGAAACGGACCACAGAAGCGATGTCACACATGCCGTGAACAACCCAAGACACAGGCAGAATTTGTGGGTGTCTCTTTCTCTCTCTCATTTTCTCTCTCTCTCTTTCTCATCATTTTTGATCTATTTCTAAACGGAGCACATTGCAGAAAATAAACAGTAATCCACATGATTCTTTACCATGGAAATACAGACAAGGAGTGCTCAGTGGAATGCACTGGGCTTTTCTCGTATCTATTTGTAAATTTACTTCAAAGCTTACCACTGCCTATATACATGTGGCTCTTTGATTTCTCCTTTGAAGTGGTTGTAACATCTCATTGGGTCTCTCACTAATTGATGCAGTAAATAAAATCTTTGATCCGTGTCCATTTTATATAAGAGTCTCAATTTTACATTTTTTTTTCTTTTTACCAAAGATCTTTTTACAGAGTCTAGTTTAAGCTTCACTTAGCACTGAGCCAGAGACATAAGGAATGTTTGGTTTGAACACAGGGGTGCTGCTGCAAGTTACATACGAATCAGGCCGATGGGTGGATTTTATAACAGAGACTTCAGGCGGCCATTGGGTTGGAGGGGAATTTGGGGTTGGAATGACTGACAGAGATGCTTTAACTTCATAGCTATGACTTCAGAGAACCCGAAGGAGGCTGGCTAGAACCCATGCTGGTAAGGCGAGGGACTGAATCCAAGAAAAACTGTGGTGGGAATCAGCATGGCCTGCTCAGAATGGTTTACTCTTCCACGAAGCCTAGATGAGAAAAATACCATAGTTAAACTTTACTTGGCATGCCCAGCACAGTGCACTGGATGTCAATGTCTCGTACACCCAACCTCACTTTAGAAACAGCTGTGGAAATCTAAGAAATGCTGGTTCCAGGGCTCCAACCCCAGGAACTCTGCTATAATTGGTCTGAAGAGTGGGGAGACAGGGAAGGCTCCTCCAATGACTCTGAAATGAACCAAGGTAGGGAACTATTGAACTGTGGAATGTATGTGTGTGTTCTGGTTTAATTTAACCCCCCTGGTAGCTATAGGAGAGAGGAATCTCACCCTTGTTTTACAGATGAGGGCACAAAAGCTTAGTGAGAGCAAATGATTTCTCTAGGGGGCCCTGTGACTCGCTGGTGAGAAAATTCAAAGAGGAGGGAAAGCTGGATTAGTGCTGAAGGGATTGTGGGTAATTTTTAACAATGACATTATGATTATGGAAATAGAGTTCACTCATGCAGCAAATGTTTACCAGGTGCCTACTGTGCCAAGCTCTGTCCTAGAGGCTGGGAATTAAAATGGTGCTCAAAGCAGTCTCTAGCGTCTTCTGGTAACTCAGGTGCAAGGGTTCTTCTGATTCCTCAAAGAAGAAATGTGTAAGTAGAGTGTCATTGAATGGTAGAGCCTGGTAGAAAGTGGTAGAGTATCTCCAGCACCGAAACGCTACAAAGTAAAGCAAAGTAGAAAGGAAAGAAGAGAGAAGAGTTCCAGGCTGAAAGAATAGAGCATGCACTGGCAGCCTGGCACTTCTAAAGGACGAAGGAAATATTAGTGAGAGCGAACAAGACCCCAATAAGCAAATGAGTCCAGACTAACAGAGAAGAAATGGCCCAAGGCTCTTGTCAAAATGATGAAACTAAGACTGGAGGGATAGCTCAGTTCATAAACACGAGAAGCTGCATGTGATTCCTTCAGAATACACATTAAAAATAAAAAGTCCAGGTGTGGTGGTGCATGCTTGTCGTCCCAATGCTGGGGAAGCTGAGAGAGGAGGCTGTGCCTGGGGACTCTCAGCCTAACCTAGCTGGTAAATCTCAGGAGCGTGAGAGACCCCGTCTCAGAAACACAAGGCATATGGCATTTGAGGAGTGACAGCAGAGGTTGTTCTCACATGTGCACTTGCACACACACAAATGCACACACACATGTGAAGTCTGGCAGTGGGGTGTGAGTCTACACAGGACCCGTGAATGCAGCCAGTCTTTATCCATGTATGAATTCTGGAGCTTAGATGTTCGCTTGTTGCTGTGACAAATACTTTGAACTAGTGATTTACAGACAACAGAAATTTACTGCTCAGAGTTTCAGAGGCTGGGAAGTCCAAGACTGGAGCACCAGCAGATTCCACAGGCGAGGAGGGTTGAGATTCTCTGCTTCACAGATGGTGCCTTCTGCCGAGTCCTCATTTGGCAGAAGAGGCAAGCACAGTCATTTGAACCACTTTGTCAGATCAGTACTCACATTTCAGAAGGTTTTATCCTCATGACCCAGTCGCCCCCTTGCCAAACACCTCATTTCCCAGCATCTTTGCAGTGAGGATGTTTGGAATAGGAATTTGAGGGTTGGAGACACAAACATAATAGTCATGCCCTGCTTGTATCCATTCTACCAGCCTTGCTTAGAACTCTATGGCTTTTAAATGAAGGGAGCTCAGGGATGTCCACAGAAACAAGCAGTAGGAAAGAGTAGAGGATGCTCACTGACCCCTCCACCCCAAGTCCAGAAACAGAAGCAGCAACTACTAAGCTTGTGAGGTCTGTGTCATCTCAGGATGTGGAGCTGAACTTCTTGAGTGTGTTTGTGTTTATTAAAGCCCATGATGGTTTCAACAGCAGTTATTTTTCTGTGTATAAAATTAATTCTCAATTTATTGAATAAAGTGGAAGTCTCATTTTCTCTCCTTTTATAGAAATCATTTTAGAGATTATAGGGTAAATTTGCAAGAAAAGGAATATATGAATTACATCCGATTAAGGATATTTTTATAGAAAAAGTCAGTTATGCTGGAGAGGGCTGTTACTTTATAAACAGAGCTAAAATGAAGTAGAGCATACATGGCTGATTTTAGTAGCTAATGTCTGGCTCATTCCAAATACGCACTGCATTTAAAATCTCCCTCTCCTCCTCCCCTCTCTGCTTCTCTTCCCCCTCCCCCCTCTTTCTGTGCATGTGTTGTATGTATGTGTATTTGGGAGCCCCCACCTATCCTCCCATCTTTAGGAAAATCTTCAGATGAACGCTGAAATAAGCTCTATTGTGGTGAAAGAGAAAGCAGATCCAGGAATCTGCCTGTGGGAGTTTGGTTTTTCTCTGTATTGTGTGGCCTCGTGTTGGAATTACCCTGCGTGGACCTATAATCCAATTGCAGCTCATTGTTATTAGCGCCGGGGATAATTACACCACGCATGGTGATGGTTTTCCAGTCTTTGGCACACTTTCCCCTGCATTACTCCTTATAATTTGTTCCCCAAATACAAGTGTGAAGCAAGACAAGAATAATTTTCCTTTTCTTTACAAAGGAACACAGATGAAACTTTCCACAAATCTCATGGCTGATAAGTGGTGGACCAGAATGAGAGTCCAAGGCTGGTGACTCTGCTGCCTCTGGGGCTCTGCTCTTGACCTCTCTAATGCTGTACTGAGATTTTGACCATGCACATAATCTGTAATGACCCTGCTACGTATACCAACAGAAAGAAGATCATATGGGACAATGAACCTGGGGCAAAATTAAGAAAGAAATTTGTAGTTGGGATGTCTTCCTGCTAAGCAGCTGAATGATGGGCAGAGCAGAGACACAGAATGATTACCTGTATAGAACTTTCTAGGGAACATCTTGGGTGGTGAAGCAGAAGTTTTCCGTTGGAAATCTAGGTGGTGGCTAATACTGACAAAACACTGTACAGCTGGGACAGTGATGGAAACATGTCTGGTAGCCAAAGCCCAAGTGACTGCCTTTATTGCCACTCTGTGCCCAGGCAGGCTGCTGAGAGCATGAAGGACATCCAAACTCCTCTGGGAATCTCCTAGACCTCCTATCCTCCTACCTCTCTCTCCATTGTCATCTCTAGAGTGCCCCCCTCAGCTGCACCTCTTTTCCGATGATTCAAATAGAAGATATGTCAGGGCCAGGGAGGGAGCAAAATCTGCCTTCACCAAAAGGTTGATAGCATTGCCCAGGCTGCAAGATAACTGAAAAGAATTAGGGCAAGTGAGTACTGTCTTGTGGAACATATTTTTCTTTCCCTGTCTTGTCTTTTCCTTTCTTTCTTAAACTAACCAGTGTGGTATGCTCTTTAGTTAGCATATATGACTTTCTGTAGCTTGCTGGCTGTGTTTTGAAAGCCTGCTAAGGCTGGGCCAGGTAGAATGATCTGTTATTTCCAAACTTCAGTTTTGTTTCTGCATGTAATTACCTACAAAGTCCACAGAGGCCCCTGTGACTCTGGGTGAATTGTACCATTAATCTTTCCCTTGTCCTAGACTGGCTGGTGTGTTGACTAGATCATTGGAGAAGTGGATGCCAAGATAGTATTAAACATGGAAAAGACTTAACAGTGGCGGTGGGGGAGAGGAGTGGCTAAAATCAAGTATAAAAGACAATAACAACTAGCAGAGAAGAAGCTGAAGATGGCAAAGTGAACCTTCTATCCACGAGGTATAGAGCAATAGCCTTGTGTGAAAACTAGGGTCTACATTCCAGGGGCTACATTCAGAGGTCTGTGTGGTCTGGATGGAATGTAGACACACCTTTAATCCAGTATTCAGAAGGCAATGGTGGTCCACGCCTTTAATCCCTAGAAAAAACAGTGAAAGCCGACACTGGAAACGGAACAGAGAAGGAGTCAGTGTCAACCAGGAAGCAATATTTGAGATGAGTCAGAGTGAATGGTGACAGAGTGACTGATCAGAAAGTTAGCAGAGTAAAGACATGTCCGGCTTTCATAAGAAAAGGCTGACTCTTAACTCAATAAAAGAGTAGAGTCATTCAGTCAACAGAGTCAGGTAAGAAGAATCACTTGAGGAATAGTTAACAGAGTAAGTTGAATAGTGAGTTACAGAAAGTTAGTAGTGAGAGCTCAGAGAGAGGCACAGAGAAACAGCAGAGCTTGGCAGAAGAAGCCCAGAACAGAGAGTGAGTTGAACCAAAAGAGTCAGAGTTCAGAAGGAGCTAGTCAGAGTGGCTCAGTCAAAGGCTAAAGCTTTGAGTTCAAGGATTAACAGTAGATTGTAAAGAGGCTGAAATGCTCTAGGACTCCAGGGCTTTAGAGCTAGTGGTTTAATTAGGCAAAAGAACAGATGGTTTTGAACCTGAATCTGTAATGATGCAGATGTGTCAGCTGTGAAAGAGAAGAAGAAGGAAAGAGAATTGGGTAGTAAGGGTCATGGCTAGCATTTTTTTGTCAACTTGACACATGCTAGAGTCATCAGAAAGAAGGAAGCCTCAATTGAGAAAATGCTTCCATAAGATCAGGCTGTAGGAAAGCCTATGGGGCATTTTCTTACTTAGTGATTGATGGGGGAGGGTCCAGCCCATTGTGGGTGGTGCCATCCCTGAGCTGGTGGTCCTGGGTTCTATAAGAGAGGAGGCTGAGCAAGCCACGAGGAGCAAGCCAGTAAGCAGCACTCCTCCTTGGTCTCTGAATAAGCTTCTGCCTCCAGATTCCTGTCCTGTTTGAGATCCTGTCCTGACTTTCTTCAGTGATGAACAGTGATACGGAAGTATAAGCCAATTAAATCTTTTCCTCCCCAACTTGCTTTCTGGTCATGGTGTTTCATCAAAGCCATAGAAACCCTAACTAGGTCATGCCTCTATCAGATTGGTCTATGGGCAATTCTGTGGGAACATTTTCTTGATTAATGATGGATATGGGAGGGCCCGGCCCACTGTGGCAATTCCACCCCTAGGAAGGTAGTTCTGGGTAAAATGAAAAAGGTTGTTGAGCAAGCCAGTCAGCAAAGTGCCTCTGTGATCTCTATTTTCAGTTCTTGCCTCCAGGTTCTTGCCTTGCATTCTCCCTGTGACTTCCTTCACTGATGGACAGGGACATGAAAGTATTAGATGAAATTAACCCTTTCTTCCCCAAGTTGCTTTTGGTTATGGTGTTTATCACTGTAACAGAAATGTAACTGGGACATGAGGTTACTAAGGACTCCCATCTGTGGCTTGGCTCCAAGAAGTTTGCTCCTAGAGGTGCCCTGCATTGGTAGTGATGACGGTGAGTCCTGTTCCAAGCTGTGCTTGGCCACTGTCTGGGCATGTCCCTGTGGTGCAGTCTCAGCCTGAATACTGGCTCAGATTCTCAAGACCATCACAACCAGAAACCAGAAACAGTTTCTTTCTTGAACATAGATCTGAGTTATGCACTTGCTTAGCAGGGGCCAGGCAAAAGTGGACCCTCACCGAAAGGCAATCGCTCACCATTACATATACTACAGGCCCAAGCCTCTCTGACAAGAACAGAGACACAGATTTGTCCATGCATCCAACTGTTTTTCCTTTCATCTGCCCATTTGCTGCTTTAGATGACAATAGCAAATCTGTCGAGTGCTCTCATCCATCTGAGATCAAGCCCCTAACCACACCTAAATTGCCACGAGTCGACCGTAGCGCTTGCTTGATTCACACTAGGACTTTGCTTTACTGTCAAACCCATGTTCTAACCTCTTTGATTCCGTGTTCCAGGTGCAGTAAATGATGAGGTTTATGACAATGTCCTTGTTTTCAGGGTCAGAGACAGCAACTAAGTTGCGGGAGAGTTGGCGGGCTGGCTGACTTGGCTACGTGCCTTCCAATTCCTAAGTCACTGAAGCTGTTTGCTTTCAAAGTGACCCTGGCCTTCGGTAATAGTATTTCATAACAGCTTCTCTCCAACTTACATGGCAACCTGCCACGCGTTGTGGAGTTCAGAAAAATCATGGACTTTTTTTTTGAGAGCACATTATTTTAGAGAATAAAGATATTAGAAATGTACAGAGCTTGGCAGGTAATAAAGTATTATTATTATTATTACTAACAAACATTTCTGCCATTTAGAATTTAATAGTCCTTTAAATCAGGCATTCGTAAGGCCCTTTCATGTCTTTCATTCTGTTTTTTAGTCAATCAAGGAACACATCTCCACACAATAGGAGCCAATCCCCCTGCTGCAAATGTATCTACTCCCCTCAGTGGTGTTTAGATTTGGCAGGCTTTCTCTCCTGGGGCTGAAAGAATCCCGTGTGTTTGTAGGCATTTTATCAAGTAGTTTAAAGAGCATAAAACTTGCAGTCATAATTTTGGGGAGTAAATTTTATTGTTATGGCTTTAAAACACAATCAAATAAAAGCAAGAATTCCATTAGAAGTTGAATATTGTGATAATAGAGTTGAGAATAAATTTTACTGCTATGGAACTATAAAACAGCAATAATAAAAACACTATTATTGTGAATAAATTGCATTGAGATGACTAACTAGAAAGCTATAAAACACACGATAAGGGATCATCCAATCACCAGGAAAGATGTGATAATAATTCACCCTTGTTAGCGAGGAGCCTGAGGTTCCAGCTCACTGGCCTTGAGGCTCCAGGTTACCGCCTGCATTCCATAAGGTTACAGGACGATAATCTTTGGCCAGTGGGGTTGGCAGGAGACTGCATATTACAGTAAAATTGGACATGGGGACTGGAGAAAATCCTATTATCTGTGAGTGTTAGGAAAACCCTGTGTAGTAGTGCCAAATGGCCTCACAAGATTTTTGGGGAAAAAAAAATAGTCTTTACAGGTTTCTACTGACAGTTTTTATGTATTATCTGACTGTGTTTTCATGTATTTAAAATGTTTTATTTATGTCATTTCAGAAAAACTGAGTGGATTGCGTTTTTATTGGTGGAGGGGGCACACACACTGTGAGCTTGCTCTTTATATAAATTGCTGGAGCACCTCTTTGCCTGTGTGCATCTTTGTCCCATCCCAGTGTGCACAAAATGAAAAGAAGACCCTCAAGTGCTGGGCCCTTCTATCTGTAGAGCTGAGAGCCTCATTAAAACCTGTACTCAGCCTTTGTATCACCAAGGATCCTGCCCTGTCTCTTTCCTCAGATGAGGGGAAAAGTATTGTGGGTATTATACTTTATTCTTTGTTCTGAGTGTCAAAGTTCAGATCCCAGACTTTGAGTTAACATACCAAGGGAACATGGAAGACATAACCACTCAGAGCCCTTTAGTCCTTTAAGGTTAGGCCACCAATGGTGTTCTCCCCAAAACCCTTCTCTCACTGGATCTAAAGGGCTTTTCTCATCCAGTCTGACTCTACTTTTAAATGTTTGACTCAATGAATAACTCCCACAGTCTGAAAATGTTTTCCCAACACAGTTTATTGGTTAATAGCTTCTTCAATTCTCTCTGCTTTACAGTCTTCTTAGCTTTGCTATTAGACCTGTAGCAGAGGCTTTACTTTCACTGGTCACTGAGACTTTGCTAAGTCACCAGGTCTGAAAACTTGGTGGCTTGTCTGATAGAGTTTTGTGCTGGTTGTCGGTAGTGAGGACCCTGGGACCATCTGCATGCCAGGCAGAAACTCTTCCACTGAAATAAACCCCTGAGATAGTCTTGAGATAGAGTCATTTATATGAGACAGGTTTTGAGGAAACCACTTGGGATGGGATATTTTCAATGCTCCAATATGAGGAAGCCAGGTTTAAGAAACTGATGTGATACATCATAGCAAAAAGAAAGTATTGGGCTCAAACAAAGTGATGGACTTTGGAGGGGCGGGAGACCCGTGTAATGGCAATATCCACAAGGCAGATGCAGGAGACAGTTCCCTTGAGTGGAGACAAGGTCTGTGTAGTGAGCACAGGTGAAGGTTTTCCTAGACACTCCAAGGAGGATTTGCATAGGGAGGGCTTTTTTTTTTTTTTTTGTCTCAAATCAGGAGCTAAGGGAGAAATAAAGTATCATATGGTAAAATGCTGTTTGTTTGTTTGTTTTTTTTTACTATTTAAAAAAAGGTGTATGAATTTATGGTTGAGTCTCTGAAGTCAATGTACAAGTCTGTTTGGCTGAGATGTCCTTGGAGACTTATCTTATCTTGACTCTTTAGATCAAAATCTTAAAGCACTATCAACAATAATGATTAACTGGCTGGAGAAAGGCTCTGGATTTTCTAGATCTTTCTGGAGAACAATGGAGCTTCTACTCTGGATCCTTTGCCTTTTCTGTCTACTGGTTCCTGGGGGATTAGGGCATGACAGGTGAGTGGGAAGATGGACAAACTTCAATTATTTAAATGGGTGTTTTCTTCCTGAAAAGGAGCTGCTTCCTACCCCCTTCCTATCCACTGCTATCACTTTGAGATGGGGATAGCTAAGAGAGCTGAAGTTTTATCATTGAACATCACTCTTAGAATCCTTGAACGAATTCCTTACAAGCATTTCCTGGCATAATTTATGACAAATACCACCAGATATGTTTTATGAGTGGGAAAAGGAAATTATCATAAAAATTTTATCTCTATCATTTTCATGGTTTCTCAATTAGTAAATCATATTGCTCTAGTTATTAAGAGAGATGTTTAAAATTATCAAATAATTTAATAGAGAGAGCCATTGTTAATGTTTCTGGTAGATAGCTAATTATGTTTAGAATACTATTGCTGGGAGAGTTCAGTTACATCTCAGTAATTTTCCTATAGCATTCATGATTAACTTAAAGCATATTGCAATTGTTAATACCATTCCATCATTTAGTTAACTTCTATTTTCACAGTTTTATGAATAATGTCACAATGAATAGCCAGCCAATTTCTTTCAAATCTTTGAATAGCATACTCTAGTATAAGTTGTAGAAAGTACAATTTCTGGATTAGAAAATATATTTAAGTATCTTCTATAAAGTGTCTTGAGAAAAGGCTGTACCAGTTTATCATTCAATAGCAATATATGAAACCGTTCTGTTTAAGCATTTGCCAACTTGACAAGTAAAAACTACCCATTATTCCCATTCTTTGCATTTCAATGGTTTATGATAAGGTTAAACAGTTTATCTCCCTCATTACTCTCTTTCGTGTTTTATGTATTGCCTGTTTATGCCATTTACCCACTTTTTGGTGATCTTTCCTATTCTCAGAGGATCGTAACTTCTATAAAGTTAAAATGCACATTCAAGTGTATGTGCTTGTGTAAAAATTTTTGTAAGGTACATCTTACCTTGTTCATGTTCGGCTCATTATTTCAACTCTTGGTGCATTTCTGTGAAATATGTGTGGTTTACTGCTGTTTCCTCTTTTACTTCGTGGTTATAAGAATCACGCAACAAATCTGCTCTCACTGACTAGAAAGAAAAGATCCACTTTGAGTTTCACGCCAAACTGACTGTGTGGCGTAGGTTATCCCTTGTCCTTAGAGCTGGATATAGAATATAAAGAGAATCTGAAATCTGTATGATGTTAAACAACCTGGGTAAAACTGTTTAGAAATTTCTCTTATCCTTCTCTTTTGTTTGTGTGGTTTAATGCAAGTAGTTAATTTATCTTCCTTTCTGAGATTCTTCATCCATAAATTAGAGACAAAGATATATTTTACTGGAAAATATGGAATAAAGAGGCTGCTTTAAAACATTAAGAGAAGGGGCTGGAGGGATGGCTCAGCAGTTAAGAGTACTGGCTGCTCTTCTAGAGGACCCTGGTTCAATTCCCAGCACCCTAAAACTGTCTGTAACTCCTGTCCCAGGGGATCTGACACTATCACACAGACATGTATGCAGGCAAAACACCAATATATGTATAACATAAAAATAAATACAATATTTTAACCAAACAAAACAAAAAAAGCAACAACAACATCAAGAGACAGGAACTGGGAGATGGCTCAGTAAGTAAATTACTTATTGCTCCAGCGTGGGGACCTGGGTTCAGATCCCAATACTCAGGTAAAAAGCCAGTGTGGTGGCATGTGTTTGTAATCCCTGTGCTGAGAGTTGGTGACAAGAGGATCTCTAGATGTCACTAGTCACCAAGCCTGGCTGACTTGGAAAGCTCCAGGTTCTGTGAGAGACACTGTCTAAAAAAATATAAGTGTACGCCTCACCTCCTCAAAAAGGAAAATTCTTGGTGCAACAGACAGAGACCATCACAAAAACCACAACCAATCAAATGCAGAGTTGTAGAGCCAAGTCCCAATGGATACATCTACAGAACACTCTTACACCTAAGGCTCAGAGAACATTGAGGAAAAGGAGGCAGAAAGATTGTAAGAGCCCTAGAGGATAAGGAAGTTTGCTGTGAGAGTGTGTCTTCTACCAATGTTAAAAGCTACACCCATAAAATATCACCAACCTGACTGCCTAAACACGAGCTGGACAAGACAACACCGATGGTGTGCCAAGTGGACGGGAGAAAGCCCATGAGGCCTCAGCCCTACACAAAGAACTACTGACAACGGAGGGATTCTGAGAGTGGGAGAAATAGACTTCTCTGGGGAAGAACACACCAAATACTCAAGCCATGAAAACATACATATGAGTAACATTAATCAGACTAAGCAGGTTGTATTTAGAAATATCTATGTATATACATAGACACCTGTCACAACAATTAATAAAAAAAGAGGCCACGAATTTGAAAGTAAACAAGGAGAGGAATATGGAAGGTTTAGAGAAAAGAAAGTGAAGGCAGAAATGATGTAATATACTGTAATCTCGAGGATAAAAGAAAAAATTAAGGTGGAGAGAAATAGAAGAAGACACTTGCTATCAATCTCTGCCCAGTACACACACGTACCCATAGACATATGCATACATATCTACAAGCGTTTCTTCATATCCACAGAAACAGATACACACACACCCATATACCCAATACAAATATATAGATACATAAGAAGTAGATAATAGAGACAGATAGATAGATAGACAGACAGACGGACAAACAGACAGATTAATGCTAGGTAGATTAAGAGTCTTGGATCTTACACATCTTTTGAAATGGAATCCCTGCATCTGGAAATCTGTACTGAGAAAATAAGGTGCAGAATAGTTTTATACATTGGGATATGACTTTATTTGCAATATAAATATTATAGTATTGGGAAATAAATGTCCCATATTAGGTTATGTAAATGTTCATATGTAACATATGACGCTTAGATATTGAGATAGTTTATTTTTATTGTCAACTTGACTGAGTTAGAATCATCATGGAAACACATCTCTGGGTGTGTCTTTGAATGAAGGTGTTTCCAGAAAGGTTTAACTAAGGAGAGGTTATCCTCTGACTGTGAGGGGCACTATAACATAGCAGGGGTCCTGAAACAAATTAAGGGAGGCACGCATCTGTCTCTACTTCCTGAGTGTGGTTGCAGTGTGACCAGTCGCCTCTCCTGCCGTCGTTCATTGTCAACCACAGTGCACTATTCATTCAAACTCTGAGTCAGAATAAAGCCTTCTTTCTTTCAGTTGCTTTTGTCGGGCATTTTGTCACAGCAATAAGAAAAGCAGCCAAGACAGATATTCACTCATTAGAATAATAACTATGAAAACTTTAATAACATTAAAAATCATGTTTCACACTACAGGAAAGATGCATAATATAAAACATAATGAAATACTTAGAAAACTAAGAGGAATAAAATTATGCTAAAATGCTAATAACAACCTTTGGTTAATGATTTCTTTTCCTCTTCTGTCTACTATTTTTCACCTTGCAAATATTCTACAATTAACATATATTTCATTTTTATTCAAGGGAAAGATTGCCTGCTATGCCTCATGTCCATTTGGAAGTGATTAGGCTCAGGTGGTAGACTCAGAGGATAGGGCAGCCAGGGGACAGACAGATCTTTATGACTGCATTTGAGGAAAACATTTAAAAGCTTCTTGACCTTGTCTTTTAGGGTAGTTTTATTTTCACTACGACTTGCTGATCTAAACTAATATTTACAAACTGGACATGATGGCGCACTCCTGTAATATCAACATTATAGATTCTGAGGCTGGGGGATCTTGTGTTTGAGGTCAGCCTGGGCTACCTAGTATGACACTGTCTGAAAAAAATATTTAATGACATTTGTATTAAATCTTTGTATAAGATTTCTCCATATTCTTTCATTCAAGAATGTGGTGTCTTCAGCAATAAGTTCAAGTTTTTGAGGATAACCAAGAACATTGACAATAGCCTATAATGTTTAGGTATCTGTGGGACCACACTGGACAGCTCAAAAAGAGCTAACTCATTCCTGGCTCTGAGGTTTTTATTTGTTAGTAGATATTATCTAGTTCACATACTCAACTAGATATATGATTTTTGTCTGAAAAAATTTTAGTTAAATTTTTTAAATTTACTTTTATATGACTTACTGACTCACATAGATTAGTATAATTTTTGAAATTCTCTTCTCTAGAATACACTAAACAACAGTTTAAAAACCCTAAAGTTAAGTTTTCAAATATCTCTATATATGTATTCTTCCTCTTCAACCTCACTTTTCTTCCTGGGAAGTGCTCAAGGAATTCATCAGCAATGAGAGCAGAGGTTTACATAAGAAGTTACTCACCACGGTATTGCTTACAATAGCACCCACCCACCCACCATGACCACAAAGAGAAATAGTTCTATCCAGCATAGAATGGATTTCAATAAGTAATAGTATATAATAGATACTTATTTTCAAGTGTTATACGCCATTGAAAACAATATTTTAAAAGAGTTTGTCAATGTTAAGAAATGCTTCTGGTAGGATGTAGACTATTAACAAATGACTATACAAGTTATACATAAATGTAACTGTGAAACAGGTGCATAGATCAAAGATTGAGAGGAAATGTGCCAAAAGGTCATCACTGGTTATCTCGGAAGCGTGGGAGTACTAAAAGTCATTCTACCCTTTTTAAAAATAATGTTTTCTGCTCCCATTGCTCCATACTTTCTAATTTCTCCATTTTAAATATATGCTAATTTTCTAAGGAAAAAAACCTGAAAATACTTCACTACATGAAATATTCATGCTACTGTTTCTTCACTAAGTATTTAAAGTATGAAATTTGCCTCAACATGTGTAATTTTTACCTCTTCATACATTTAAGTTGAAATTCCATCAGCCCCTCTTTGATCTTCGGTGCTTATTAATAATGCACCCCAAAGGAGCGTTTTCTACACTAAGCATTTGGTGAATGTCTTTTCATTTGCACAGCGAGACGAGAGTGATGATAACTTGGGCAGATGGGTAACCACCTTTTCCCTTCTCTGTTGACATGTGTTATGTATCACCCAAGAAACTCAGAACCGCCCTTCTAAGTTCTAAACATTCACTTGAGCTCACTGTTAAGAGTTTAGCTTTGAGTATTGAGTTTTAGTTTCTTTCACATAAAAGACATAATAACTATTAATCATTGACTTTCATTCAGATCCCAAATCATTGTGTTTTACATATTAGATGAACCCACCTGTTCAATGCTAGGTTCCAGAAGCAATAGATATTTGCTGATCTCAGTTGATCAAAAGCCAAATGTTGGGGCTAAGGGGTGTTTGCTTGCCTTTTTTCAAGTGAATGATGTGTGTGCTGTGACATTTCTAGAGTATTATAGCCTACTCAAAGCACAGCTCACTGTCAGTGTGAGTCCTGCTCTTTAGTATACCCATGGATAGACATAGTGATTCTACTAACCCTATATTGAAAAAATCCTATATGCTGGCTAGTTTTGTAACCTGTTACAAATTAGAGTAATTTAGAAGAGGGAACTTCAATTGAAAAAAATACCCTCACAAGATTGGCCTGTGGGCAAGCCTGTGGTACAATTTCTTGGTTGATGATTAATGTGGGAGGGCCCAGTTCATTGTGGCTACTGCCACCTCTAGGCTGGTGGTCCTGGGTACTATAAGAAAGCAGGCTGAGAAAGCTACTGGGAGCAAGCCAGTAAGCAGCACTCCTCTGTGGTCTCTGCACCAGCTCCTATAGTGAGGTCCTGTTCTGATATCCCTGAATGATGGTATAGAGGAATATTTAGTTCTTTAATCCGGCAGCATGGCTGCTCTAGGGTCGGAAGAATGTTGATACACACCTTTAATCCCAGTATTCAGAAAGTAGGGTGGCACATGCCTTTAATCTTAGCATTTGGGAGAGAGGAAGCAGAGTTCAGAAGGAGTCAGTGTCAGTCAGAAAACAACATCTGAGATGAGTCCGAGTGAAGGGCAGGCAAAGTGACAAATCGGAGGAAGAGTTATCAGAATGAGGACACACCCAAACTCTCACAATATAAAAGCAGGCTCTCAGCTCAGAGAAACAGAGTTCGGAGAGCTAAGAGAGGACAAGACACAGAGACAGAGGACGAGACACAGAGAGGATAAGGCAGAGAAGCAAAGGGTCTGATAGAGGCAGTTTGGGGCAGTGAGAGCTCACTGAGACACAGAAGTAGTCTGAGGAGTCTGAGTCAGTGACACAGAGGGAGCTCTACAGAAGTCAGTCTCAAACAGGAAGAGTGAATCAGTTTGAAGCTGAGCAGAGCAGTTCAGTCTTAGGCAGAAAATCAGCCAGAGTCTGCCAGAGTCAGAAGAGTTTGGTCAGAAACAGTCAGCCAGCTCAGAAGATCAGTTTGAAGCAGTCGGCTTAGAGAAAAGTTTGAGCCAAAACAAGTGTGAGTTGAACCAGAAGAGTCAGAGTTCAGAAGGAGCTAGTCAGAGTGGCTCAGTCAGCAGTAAGTCTTGGAGACTGATTAGGTTGTATGCAGGTTTAAATGTTCTAGATAGTATGGAGGCTGACGCCTTCCAGTTCTAGGAGTATGATCAGAATGTACAGAGGGCGAAATGCTCCCGGGCTCCAGGACTAAGACCAGGTATTGAATTAGACAAAAGAATAAAAGGCCTTTGCCCTGAATTTACATCTACATGATGGACCATAAACTATAAGATGAAATAAACCCTTTCCTCTTCAAGTTGCTTTTGGCCATGGTGTCTTCTCACAACAAAAACCCTAGCTAAATTATCCATGAAAGAAAACTTCCTTTGGACTAAACATGTCTAAAAACATAAACAGCACAGTATAAACACTTTTTACATTGTATTTGGTGTCGGGGGTAATCTAAGGATGAGTTAAATGTTCAGGAGGAGGAGCACTGTGTGAGGTGCTCTTGGAAGTAATCTCCACAGACACCCAGGGATGGACCCCACTCCTACTCCACCGAACAGATGACTGTGACAACGGAAAAGCCCAAACTTTCACTGAACTATCTGAAGGGAGAATGGCCAGCCATCACCCCTGTCCCCGAGGCTGTTGCAAATGCATCCTCAGAGGCCTTTCCTGGTGAGGACCCACAGGCAGAAGACACTGTGTGAGGGAGGGAGAGGAGGCCAGGAAGACTTTCTCTTCATTTCCTTCTCTCCTCCCCATTTTACAGAAGAGCAACAGTTTTTTTTCCTATAATGTTTGTGATGCTGACCTTTGCTGCTGATCTCTTTGCTGTCCAAATCAGAGGCAGCTACTTAGAAAATGTTTACTTCACTAAGTCTTCAGGAAAAATAAAGCATAGATGACATTTGTTCTAAAGGGCATTGTTATTACAGGAAATAAATAGCATACATACGGATAAATGAGTTCTTAAAACAGTCCCAGACTATACAATTGCTAGGGAAGTGTTGATTATTGTATCCCAGCCAGGCTTGAGTTCAAATTCTCCCCTTTCGGGCTTCAATATGCTTTGAATGCCATTAACTGGTAATCAGCCACCAGATTATCACACCTCACACTTTGTTATTCGAAGGCTGTGCCATTTGGCTTTTCCTATGTTCAAGTAGTAAGGAGAATTTAACAATCAAGAAATAAATCTTTTCCTTACTATTATTTATTACTGCTTTGTATAAAGTGGTGGGAATACATGCACAGTGGGCTGTGGACTAGATCGGTAAAATACTACAAAGTACTACCAGGGAGTGTTCAATGAGGATTAACTAGTGCTGTTACATAAGATGTCTGCTGACTCATTAATAACACTATAAAATGTGTTTCTGAAAGTGTATCCATATAAATTGAAGCACACTAAGAGGTATTTGTATTTTTCTTTATAAAATGATAGCATGCTTCGTAAAGCATTCAATTTCCACATATTACTTTTACCAATATACATTTTATATTCAAAAATTTCACTCTGAGGCATTATTGCTTATGAAAAATACAACACGTTATCTAAAATAATTTGACAAAATATATTGGTCTTCATTCTATTACAATTTAAATAACATTTTATTCTTTTAATCTACTTTTAAACCTCGTTTCTACTGTTTTGGGTAATCCCTTAATCATACAAGATTCTCACTTGTTCAAGCTAAATATGACAAAACTCATTCACCAATGTGATAAAACATATATAATTTTGAAGAGAAGGAGCTATTATATTCAAACTGTCAGTAGTTATATTGATAATAATTAATGATAATAAATGTAGTTACATTTTTTGAAGTAGTGTATTTAGGTGCAGAAACTGACTTCCAGCTGAGTAATTGATGGTTAGCACGTGATCCTAAATATCAATGAAACTTTGTTTTATTTGTTAGTTTCTTTGCCTTCGTTGCCTTTTATTTTTATCCAGGCTTTTACTGGGTACTTGGCTGCCCTTGAACTCATGATGCCTCTGTTTCTTGAGTGCTGGAATCATAGGAGGATGCTCACCAGTTTGGTTCTCAGAACCTGGCTAGAGATGCACCAGGTTGGCATTTGTACTTTAATTAATCCTATCAAAATATTTTGTAGCAGGACATGGTGGTACATGCCTTTGGAGGCAGGCAGATCTCTCTGAGTTCAAAGCCAGTCTGATCTATGTAGTAAGTTTCAAGACGAGGCAGGGTTATTTAGAAAGGCCTTGTCTCCAAGGCGGGGAAAAATGGGTTTGCGTTGTGTAAGAATACCAGTGGAATGGCCTAATTAATCTTTGTATTTTTTTCTTTTAATGTCATTGTAGCTAAATAAGGCATTGTTTTGTGTTTAGTATTTTGAACTACTGTGTTCTTACCGGTTGTTAGGCATTTACTACAATAAGAGGGTATTCTCCTTTTTAAATATAAATGAACTTATTTAATTCTCATAAGAATCCTTTGGAAAAGTGCTACTATTCTTCTCGTTTTACAAATAAAGAAATGAAGGCTCAAGAAAGAAAAGACACAGTGCCATAGAAGTTTGGGAATGTGGGGAAACGGGAGTCGATGGAACCCGAGTTAATTAGCTGCCCAGCAATTTCTATGCAGTTCACTGTCACTGTGCACAGCTGCAACCCAGGATCTCCTAAAGCTGACATGCCAGGGCCATCAACAAATGATTTGCCCCATACATATTTATTAGATAAATTGATTATCAGTGTGATCTCCAATGAATATTCAGTCCCCCTGTTCTTTGTTGAATAAAGCCTTTGAGCTAGCCAGATACAACAATCACAAAATGTTCACATGGCTTAGAACACCGTGACTTACCAGCCACGTGACTCTTTGCAAGTGACTTACTTTCTCCTGGCCTGTCTTCTTGTTTGCATACGATGGATGCCATTTTGTAGGGTTAAAAGGGAAACTGAATTATGAATTGTAATGTGTTTGGTTTCTTAGGTGCTAGCATAATGCTTGGAATAAAGAGGTCACTGAATGGTATTAGTAAACTGTTGACTGAAAGATAAATCCTAAGTAGATAGTTAAAACAATCAATCCTATAGCTGCTAAAGAACCTGAAGCATGATTAACCCACAGCAGAAAACACCAGCCCCAGGGCAGCTTACTGATTCATATCAAACATTTAAGGCAGAAGTTATGGCCGTTCTCCACAATTCTTTCTAGAAGTTAGAAGTAGAGAGAATAATTTCTAGCCCAGTCTATGAGGACACCATTTATCTAATACCCAGCTCAGACAAAGACATTACAAAGAAAGAAAATTACAGACGGATACCCCTCAGAAACCCAGAAAAATCCTCAAAAATTATTGGCAAATGCAGTCTAGCTTTGGATAAAAAGAGCTATATCGTGGCTAAAGGTGTGTGTGTGGCGGGAGGCGCTATCCCTATCATTCAGAGCTGGGTCAACATTCCATCACAGCCACAGACTGAAAAGGGGAAGTCACAGCATACTGTCAGTAGGTCCACAAAAAGATTTCACAGCACCCAACACACATCTATGATAAAGAAAAAGAAACTTCCTCAGTGTGAGGAATACTTTTTAAAGCTAACATCATGGTTAACCGCAAGAAGCCAGAAGCTTTCAGAGGAAGATCAGTCATTTCAGTGGTATTTGCTCTCACTGCTGTTTGTCAACACATTCTTGCAGACCTAGCTAATGCAATAAAACAAGAAACAGTAACGAATGACATATAGTTTAGGGATGTATAAATAAAACTGTGTTTAAAGGGAGGCATGAATATACAGGTAGGAAAACAGAAAGAATCAACAACAATCATCCTGGAACTAAGAACCCATCAGAGCAAACTGCCTGACATAAGAAAGTCCATGGGTTTTCCATACATACCAAAGAGCAAGTAGAATTTGAAATTTTAAAAAATGCTAGTGCTCCCAAAATGAAATATTTACAATACACCTCTTCAGGGAGACATATGGAACTCAAATGAAAGACATCAAAGAATTGAATGAATGGGGGGAGTATTTATGAAGGAAGACTCATTATTGTCAGGATATTAGCTCTTCCCAATTTTACTTATGGACACAATGCAACCCCAAACAAAATCCTAGGGAGTTATTTTGTGGATATTGACAAACTGATTCTAAAGATTTGTGGACAAATAAAAGACACCAAATAGCCAACACAAGATAGAAGGAGAATAAAGTCAGAGGACTGACATTACCTTATTTCAGATTTACTATAACCTTACGGTCATCAAGACAGTGTGGTATTGGCAAAATAATAAACAAATAGACAAGTATAAGAGAACAGGGAGCCCCCCAAATAGGCTCACATCCACATAGTCAATTGATCCGGACAAGGGAGAAAGATAATATAACAAAGCAAAAAGATTCTTTGCAACAGATAGTGCTAGAACAACTAGAGACTCATATACAAAACAGAGAAAGCACAGACATTAACTCAAAAATACATCACTGGGGCTGGCATGGTGGCTCAGGCTGTAAAGTGCTGGCCGTGCATGAAGATCTTGGTCTAATCCTCAGAACCTAGCCAAAAATACTGGGATGATGGCAAGCCCCTGTCACCCAGCTCTGGGAAGACAGAGACAGGGGCTTGCTTGCCAGCCTGTCTATCCTGATTGGTAATCACTAGGCCAATGACAGACACTGTCTCATTTCAAAGGAGGTGGGCAGATAGTATTATTGAAGGTGACATCCAAGGTTGACCTCTGGCCTCCATGCACCTGTATACACACATGCACTCTCATCTACATGAGTGTACATACATGTACATACATACATAATACATACATACATCTACATGTACATACATACATAATACATACATACCTCTACATGTACAGACATACATAATACATACATACATCTACATGTACATGCATACATAATAAATACATACATCTACATGTACATACATAATACATACATACATTTACATGTACATACATACATAATACATACATATATCTGCATGTACATACATACATAATGCATACATACATCTACATGTGCATACATAATACATACATACATCTACATGTACATACATACATAATACATACATACATCTGCATGTACAGACATACATAATACATACATACATCTACATGTACAGACATACATAATACATACATACATCTGCATGTACATACATACATAATACATACATACATCTGCATGTACATACATACATAATACATACATACACACATACATAAAAGCCCTTTACCTAAATGTTAAATACAAAAGTATAAAATGCTAGAAGGTGGAGTCTGAGTGTGACACTGACATTTTAGACACACCAGGAAAGGCTCAATCCATAAAAAAAGATATGCCAAAATTTAGAGAATGTATAAACTTCTAACCCTTTGATAGAAAATGTCAAGAAAACCAGAAGACAGAAACCGAGATAAAATGTTTATGAAAGGCATATCTGGTCCAAAATATATAAACTCAAACTCAAACATTAATCACAGGACATAATAAGTAGAGTGTGGGCAGATGACTCAACTGGATGCCTCGCAAAAAACAAACAAATGAGATGAGGAACCAGGAAAAGATATTCATTTCATCTATCACCAGGAAACTGTAAATTCAGACTACCAGATACACGACCATCTGCTCCGGCAGACCAAGTCTAGAAGGCCGGCATCAAAGGCTGGCGACCATGCCGAGCAACCAGAACTCATTTGTTGCTGGTGGAAATGCAAAACTGTCTCCGCCGCTTTGGGAAAGTGGTTTGTCAGTGTCTTACAGAACAAAATGTATGATTACCGTATGGTTTAACAATTGTACTCCTTAGTTCTTACCCAAATGCGCTAAGACCATGTCTGCACAGATCTATTCACATGTGTGTTTATGACAGCTGTGCTCACGACGGCCAATATGGGAAGCCACCAAGGTGGCTTTCAACATAGGAATGGGTAAACTGTGGCATGTCACGTGCTCAGGAAGGAACTGCCACAATCTGTGAAAAGACACGGAAAAAATTTCAGCATATTGTAGTTGTTTGAAGGAGAATGTGAACGCTTGTTTTCTGGTTGGTGGAACTGTTTGGGAGGGATTAGAGGTGTGGCCTTTTGGAGGAGGTATGTCCTTGTTAGAAGATATGTGTCACGCCATACTAGTTGGCTCGCTCCCTACCTCATGGTTTTTGCCTAAACATGTAAACTCTCAGCTACGCTCCAGCACCATGCCTATCTGCCTGCTGCCATGCTCCACCGTGATGGCCGTGGACTCACCCTCTGAAACCGTAAGCAGGCCCCCAATTAAAGGCTTTCTTTTATAGGTTGCATTAGTCATGGTGTCTCATTTCTAAAAGAAAAGTAACTAAAATACATATTAATAAGTGAAGGAAGCTACCCTGAAAAAGCTGTACACTGTGACCCCAGCTCTGTAATATTCTGGCAAAGGTAGAACTATGCAGATGGGTGACGGGAAGTAATCACTATTTGAAAATGGAGGAAGCATGAGCAGAGCCCAGAGGACAGTTAGAGCACGAAAATTGTTCCATATGATATTAGACTGCTTTATGTGGGATATCAAACATCTCTAAAACCCCAGAAAATATACACAAGGAATGAATCCTAATATGACTTTGGGTGATGATGTCTCAATGCATAGTCATTGCTTGCAGCTGCTGCAGAGGGGTTAGTTCTTACCACGAATTCACAGCAGCAGCTGACCTTAGAGGCTCTTCAGTCAACTCGCCAGGGTTGGGGTCCTGTGATCTGGTTTCTTCACCTCTGAAACAGAGATGAAAAGAAATTTATCTCAGCATTTTAGAGAGGAGCAAATGAGATTTAAATTACTTAGAATAGTGCCTGTCTCATAAAAAGTTTCAGCTCCATAAATCTTAGCTATTACATCTTTTACAAACTTACGAGTGCTTTTTCTCTACAATGCTTTGCTGAGTTGTTGTAGCCTCCCTGAAGGCTGACACGACTGTCCTCACTCTGTAGACAAAGAAATCGCATCTCACAATGGCTAAACAGTTGCCCGGGTATCATAACAGGTAAATCACAGGGTTATCACTTCAGTACTGGCTTTGGACTTCAACTCCTGTTTGCACTGCCTTCTGTGACCTTGGAAATTTATTTATGTGTGTGTGTGTGTGTGTGTGTGTGTGTGTGTGTGTGTGTGTGTGTGTGTGTGTAAATGCTCATAGAAGCCAGAAGAGGGTGTCAGATGGCCTAGCACTGGAGTTGCAAAGGCTATCTGACATGAGTGTTAGGAACTGAACTCTGGTCTTTTGCCAGAGATTTAAATGCTTCTTATAGTCGTCTCTCTAGCCCCTTGGTGACATTTTAAGTCAACCTCTATTATTCAGGAAGCCCTGACGTCTTCACTATTTCATATCTTTCTTTCCAATACAGATCCTCAGCCCAGCACAGACAAGAGGTTGTCAGTCCACAGAGGAGCCTTGAGACCTATTCCTATGACAGCTACCATCCCATGGGGGAGGTGAGAGAGGATGCATAGTATGACCGATGGTGTTGCTGGTGGGTTACATCTCATGATATTCTGGGATGGCTTACTGTTGACATTAACATCCCCAAACTAGATTGGTTCACACTGTGAGGTGAAGAGTTGACTGTATGCTAAGTTGAAGACATTTACAAACATCTCACCCTCCACCGTTAAAGCAGCCATGGAAACCACAAAACCTGGTAATATGAAATAAAAAGACAAATTAATAACATTAAGAAAAGGGGGGGTTACATCCCCAAGAGCCTCATGTGAGCATGAACCACAATTAACACTTGTTTAGGTTTGTCATGTCATCAGCAGAGTTGAGCAGGACAGGGTTGGTGCCTGAGTGAGTGTGAGCCACAAGGAGAGAAGGTTCCTCAGTGAGTTCTGGATAGCTGAAAACATAGCTGTTTTTTCCCGTGCCTTGCTGGCTCCAGCAGCAGTTCTTTGGGGGAAAAACCTGCTGCAAAGAAGCATTTGTAATGCTATGAAGATGCTCAGTGGCTTCCAAAAGCAGATAGTAAAATATACATATATATATATATATATATATATATATATATATATATATATATATATCCTTTGTATGTATGTGACACCACACATGACTTTTTTTTTTTTAGATATAAACTTCTAAAACTAGAGTGGCTAGATTAAAGGATATACAATCTAAAAGTTGCATATAAGCGCACAAATTGCTTTCTAAATAGGCTTTACCAATTTATACCCTCTGCATTTGCAGATATAGTATGATTTTTCCAGAATAATTTTTCAGAATGTTAGAAGAAAAGTTACACCAAAGACCCGTTGGCTTTGAACAAGATGCTAAATGCCCGTGGAAAACGGTTGATCTGGTGTGATGGTTGGTGTTGTCAGCTTGACAGGATCCACAACCACCCAGCAGACAAGCCTCCAGCACACCTGGAAGGTTATTTAGGTTAGGTTAGCCTCTGCGCCTGCCTGTGAGGGATTGTCTTAATTGAGGTGGGAGGATCCATCCTAAAGGAAGACAGGAGTTCCTGGGCTTGGGTCCCAGACTGCAAGAAACAGGAAGCTAGATGAACACAAGCATTCATCGCTTTCTTCCTCCTTAATATATGTCCATTTTTCAGTGCATTTGCTCTTAGGGAACCTCAGTTATGGATGTATTAATTACAGTGTGACTCCTTCCAAGCTTGATATATATTATCTATAATTAAATCAGCATCTATTCAGATCTATTAAGTTTAATTGAAATTATTGGACACAAAATAATTGTGTCCCAAAATAATTGCACACAATTTATCCAGTTACCAAGTTCCTACCTTCAGTACCTCTGTCACCCTAGAATGTGCTTTCAAACTGTGAGCCAAAACAAGTCCTTTCTCCTGTAAATTGCTCTGTCAGAGTATTTTTTAATCACAGTAACAGGAAGAGTAATGAATACATCTACTTTCCATGGTAGGATCACACGTGGCTTGGATATTTGCTGGCTGTGTGACCTTGACAAAGACTCTCTAATTCTTAGTTTCTTCATTTGTGAAACTGGAATAGTAATTTCTATCTTAACACATTGTGATGGTAATAAATAAAACTGTACCATTTTTCAGTGCATTTGCTCTTAGAGAACCCCAGTTACGGATTAATTGGGCACAATATAATTCCTTCCAAGCTTGATATATATGATCTATAATTAAATCAGCATCTATTAAGTTTAATCAAAATTATTATTGTAGGCCTGACTTAGAAATTTCAGTGACCAAATTCTGGGACGGGCATACATGGGTGTTGTCTATCCTTAGAACATTAAGAGAGGATGTTATTGGTGTATTAATCTACTTTTCATTACTATACTAAAGTACCCAAAGCAGGCTAACTTTAAAAAGAAAGAGGGTTTAATTAGCTCACAGTTTGGAAAGCTGAAAGTCCAAACAGTATGGTTTAGCCTCTGGTGGGGACCAACCATCTGCTGCTTCATCTCGTGGAAAATGGCAATGCCATTATGAGTCAAGGAGCCAGAGGGAACTGTAGGAGACATGCTCAAAACCTCACCACAATTTGTTCTCAAGAATACTGCCTCTAAGAGACCAGTATTTCCTTTGTGAGACAGGGATCCAAATGACCTAAGAACCCACCACCACTACCATCACCCCCACCACCACCACCACCACCATCACCATCACCACCATCACCACCACAATCATCATCACCACCATCACCATCACCACCACCACCACCACCACCACCATCACCACCATCACCACCACCACCACCACCACCACCACACCACCATCACCACCACCACCACCATCACCACTATCACCATCACCACCATCACCACCACCACCACTATCACCACCATCACCACCACCACCACCACCACCACCCACCATCACCATCACCATCACCATCACCACCACCACCATCACCATCACCACCATCACCACCACCATCACCATCACCACCACCACCACCACCACCACCACCATCATCATCATCACCATCACCACCACCATCACCATCACCACCCACCACCACCACCACCACCACCATCATCATCATCACCATCACCACCACCATCACCATCACCACCATCACCACCACCACCATCACCACCATCACCATCATCATCATCACCATCACCACCACCATCACCACCATCACCACCACCACCACCACCACCATCACCACCACCATCACCACCAATCTTACTTCTTGAAAGCACTGTAGCCATCCACATAGTTATACTAGGGATCAAACCAAATGAACCTTTAGGGCACAAAGAACATCTAGCCAGAGCTCTTAGGCTCCTAAGGAGAAAAGAGGACTCCACAAAAGAAGCCCAAAGGTGACACACAAGGGCTAATTCTGATGGCCCTGTGAAAGACATGCTATTGCACACAGTTTCTGAAGTGTCCTTGATGGATTATCAATTCATTCTCAGTTGCTTATTTGTAAAGGTCAGTAGGGATGTCCTAAGACCCGGTGGTCAGGAGCTCTTGAAATGAGAGGTAGGAGGTAATAAACCATTGCTTTAGTTTTCTGTTTTGTTTTTCACATGGCTTTTGTGGTCTAGAGAAGAGTACAGAGTTCAATGTCTTAGTGAAAGGAGTTATCGCAATTGGAGGCAATCAAGCAATCCACCTAGTGACAGCATGGTCCTCTGGGTTGTTTTAGATCTATCAGTGGATGAGCCAAGTCAGCGAGAAGTATGCAGAAGTGGTGACTCAGCATTTTCTGGGAATGACCTATGAGTCCCGGCCCATGTACTACCTGAAGGTGAGTGCAGAGGCTGAGCCTGCCTTCAGTGGCAGAATCTGCCAGTTAGTCCGTGAACTACCCAGAGGCTCTGTTGGAACTCCTGGAAGAGTTCAAAGAGCAGTGTACTGAGTCTTTGCCTTTCCCACCCAAACTGGGTTTTTGCCCATGCCTTCTTTATAAAGCTAGGGTTCTGAAGCAAGACAGGACCCAAACATAGGAGAGCCTGTGAGTGGATCACTTCAATAAGGACTCACTAGAACCGACTTGCTTTTCATCTCTGTTCTTTATTGTTGGTGGTGATGATAGTTTTTCTTTTTCCTTTCCTTTCCTTTCCTTCCCTTTCCCTTTCCCTTTCCCTTTCCCTTCCCCTTCCCCTTCCCTTCCCTTCCCTTCCCTTCCCTCCCCTCTCCTCCCCTCCCCTCCCCTCCCCTCTCCTCTCTTCTCCTCTCCTCTTTTCTCCTCTCTTCTTTTCTCCCTCCATCCCTCCCTTCCTCCCTTCCTTCCTTCTTTCCTTCCTTCCTTCCTTCCTTCCTTCCTTCCTTCCTTCCTTCCTTCCTTCCTTCCTTCCTTCCTTCCGGTATGTGCCTGGACATGTTTGTAAAAGTCAGAAAACAACTTTTCCCACTACAGAAGTTTTGAAGATCAAACTCAGGCCATCACGGTTGGAGGCAAGAGTCTTCTCCTACAAAGCCATCTTGTTAGCCCAAATGTTTTGTTTTAAAAAGAGACACACATGCACACCCCTCTTAAAAATATTTTTAAAACACAGAAAACTTTCATGTATTATTCTTTGGCTCTACCTAGGAGGAAACAAAGTCACAGGAGAAGTAAGGTGATTTATGTGAAGTCAAGGTCTCTTAACTAGATATTTGCATAATCGTAGGTAGTTAGGGCCCCAGTTCCACTCCTTTGCATGTAATGTGGTAAAAAGTGTTTGGGGTCTGTCACTCCTCTTCAGGGCCAGCATTTCTAAGCTCTCAGGTCTAGACCAGGAAGTTTCTATACTGGATGGACATTAACATCTCCTATGGAGTATGGCCAAATATCCCCACTATGTCAGTCCTTCCCAGAGAGATAGCAGCCTGATTGTTCTAAGGTGGGTCAAGGCATACTTTGGAAGCTCCCAGGTCAGTTTAATCCATAGTCAGAGTTGAGGAGCACTACACAAACACAGTGGTCTTTCTTTTCTTCTCCTCCGTTTCTGCCCCTCCCCCTTTTGTGCCACACAAGGGACTGTCTACACTCTGGCACACTCTAAGCGAGCTGTCTACCACTGAGTTACACCCCCATCCCTTTTGATTATTTTTTTTTTATATTAGGCAGATTCTCACAAGCAGCTTGTAAGATATGCCTGTGCCACAACGTCTGACAAAACAGTGGCCTTCAAAAGGTGGTCCTTAGTTCTCACCATCAGCAGCACCTGGGACCTTGTTGCAAATGCACATTCCCAGGTCTCTGTGTCACTGATATCAGAAACACAGCCATCTGTGTTTTAACCGGCCTACTCTCTGATAATTCTGACGTCCACTTACGGTTGTTTTACCAAGTTCCAGGTGATAGTGCTGTTGTTGTGTGGGACTCCATCATGAGCTACCATCCAAGGAGACTGCTTTAGAAACTAGCCTTATTAACTCGTTGCCCTACACTACCATGTGCAGTCACGTGGAGGGCTGAGGAAGGCCCACGTGAGTGCAGTCCTGTGTATTTTGACATGGGTATGGCCATATAAAGGACTCCATGGCCTCAGGCTCATTGGACGATTTTCCTAAGCTGGTATCTACAGGGGCCAGGCTTTGGAGGGATAGCAAAGCTTTCCTTGGCAGTCTGAGTGAGAGTTTACGAAGGACTGCTCAGTGTGTGTGAAGACGACCTGAAACTGTCACCTACGAAGATCGGCCAAAGCCACCCCCCACTATGCTATACCATGCTGAGGCTCCAGGTTGTAGTGATGAAAGATTTGATCCTGGCTTTGCTGTACATATGTCTGTCTTTTCTCCATTCCCTCCCTGCCACCCTTAGTCAGGGTTCCAGGATCCAAACTTCTGTGGGACGCCCCAGTTGTGCTGATTTTACAAGGCACAGCCCCAAACTTGAGAACCACTTACAATTTGTCTCATAATTCCTGCCTCAGGCATAGGATTTACTCAGAGATGGACTAATTGGTATCGCTAAGCATCAGGCACCGGTCAACCTGAGTTTTGGTAGACACTCAAACTCTAAGCTGGGTCAGCCAAGAGTCCTCAACTTCCTCTGCCCAGAGCAAGGAGAAGTAAAAGAATGGGAAAATAATAAAGGGGCAATGAAGATAAGAGCAAAGTTAACACACCTGTGTTCATAAAGCAGGTGATTTTAGAAGAAAATTGGGGTAACAGGGGATCAGGAATTGCCCTGGAAACCTTGAAGGGCGGGGAAAGCTACAAGAAGAAAATCACTGAGTGTGACAGTTCCAGCCATGCCTTTGCCTCAGCTTGTGAGAATCTTGTGTGGAGGGAACGAGCCTTCGTCTGCTCAGTTCCCAAGACTGACAAATAGCCTGGCCTAGCCTGGGACTGCTTAAAGCCCTTCTTCACCAAAGAGAACCCACAGTTGTCGGTGTGATCCCACCCACCTCTAGGAAGAGGGGAGATTTCTTCCTGGAGGAGGCCGACATGGTGTCCAGGAATAACAAATGGGCAGGGAAGGAAGAAGGCAGGGACGTCTGTGGGAAGAGGAGAATTTAGCGGGCACTGCACAGGAGTGTGGACTTTGATCTAGCCATAGTTCGGGGAACTTTTAAGTGAAGGTTTGATTTGTTTTGATGCTTGCACATTACAGCTGACACACTTTGCCTCTCTGGATGAGCTGTGTGTATAAAGCCTATCAGCAGATAAAGCCTATATGCATTTAGCTTCTTAGCTTACGTGACTTGACTTGAACTGGAGGTCCTTCTGCCTCTGTCTTTCTCCCGAGTGCTGGCATCAGAGCATGTGGCAGCACACCCAGCACTGTGTTATCAGGTCTGTCAGGTTATTCTATGTGCATTAAAGAGTGGGGTAATGTAGGCTGCAGGAAAAACATGATTCTTTGAATGGTTGCCCTAGGCAATCAGTGCCCAGTCCCGAGAACAGCTGTCAAGGCAATGGACAGGAGAAGAAGGAAGCAGAGAGAGGAATACTTTGGTGGCTGTCTCCAGCAGTATCCTTGCCACCATCCCTGAACCCCAGAAGGAAATAAGAAAGGGCACTATAGGGGAATGAAAACCTGGTGGATTTACACAGTGACTTTTAATAGTAGTCATTTGATTGTGGAGCCTGAATGTCCCCTCTAGATCAGTCAACCCTCCAACAGCCCCAAGAAGATCATTTGGATGGACTGTGGAATTCATGCCAGAGAATGGATTGCCCCTGCATTTTGCCAATGGTTTGTAAAAGAAGTAAGTGTCTTTAGTTTTCTCATAATGTTAACTCACGCCATTGAGTATCTGTCACTTCTGGGCTCTTTAGAAGTGTGTTCCTTTCCTGTTAGCAGTGTAACTGTACTGAATTAGTCCCTTACTTCAAGCAAAATGGAATTAGTGAGTAGCCTTGCCAAGAACTGAGTATCCTGACTTCATTGTACTGCATGCAAACTCATTTTAATAGAAGGTAACCCTACCTAAATGTAGAAGAAGATGCAGATTAGAAGTCAGAGATGATATTGAATCCTGTCAAATAGTATTGGGAAAATTTTCCAACATGGAGAAACATTTCATCTAGTTTCTCATCTATAACAGGAACTTAGAAATGACAGCCCATGTGTCTGCTATGTGGGTCAAGAGATTTCCCATACAGGAAACAACTAGCATGGAGTGTTTTCATATATGCTTTCTCTTCTTCCCTTTGAGGACTAAGACAATTTTTAAAATAGTCTATTTTTGTTAGTCTCTTTAGAAACACAAAAATGTAACACAGGAAGAGTCATTTCTAAGACCAACAGCAGAAATATCAATTGAGAGAAAGACAAATTAACTCCATCTCACACCTAATGAGTTATAAACTTTCTAGGGGCCAGGGGGGAAGGCAGGTGCAGTTGGGCGGTAAGTTTGTTCTCAGACAAACTCTCACAGCCTAGTCCAGCTTAGTCCAAACTCACTGTGTAATTCATGAACTTGGGGTCTTTTTGCCTTGTTCTGTCTCTACAGTGCTGAGATCACAGGTATAACCAGCACACCCAGATCGGTGCTTTATCAGATCTCTCAGATGATTCTATTTGCAATCAGATTTGAGAACTGCTACTATGAAAAACTAAAGCACTTAAGCAGGAGGCTGGAATTATAAAGGCAGTCAAGTCTTATAATTAAGTTGAAATTTACAGAAAATTAGAAAAGAAAGGTTTCTTCCTAGAATCATTCCAGATATTCCTCTTTTCTTTTAAATATTTTATTTACTCTTATTTTATATACATTGGTGTTTCGCCTGCATGTATGCCTGTGTGAAGGTGTTGGATCCCTTAGAACTGGAGTTACAGACAGTTGTGGGTGCTGGGAATTGAACCTGGGTCCTCTGAAAGAGCAGACCGCTGAGTCTCATCTCACTAATGTCTCCAGCTCCAGATGCTTCTCTTTTAACTTCCAGATTCTACAGAACTACAAAGACAACACAAGGATCCACAGGCTTCTTAAGGAGCTGGACTTCTATGTGCTTCCAGTCCTGAATATCGACGGTTATATCTACACTTGGACAACGGTGGGATACTGCATGTGCGCCGGGGTTATGTTCATGAAATGAAGCTCTATTCCGTTCATTCTTCTGAGGCCAGCCATTCTAGCTATGAAAATCTTTTATAGTCATGTGGAAGTCTAATACCTCCTTAGAGTTGGAGTCCAGCATGGGGCTTGTCTGTGGTTTTCCATCTTCCAAGTTTCCATTTGGACTTTTTGTTTCCCTCTGCCTTCTGCTCAGTGTTTGTGACCTACCTATTACCTATTACCTGGATATATATATATATATATATATATATATATATATATATATATATATATATATCATATATGACCTACATACCTCAGATACCTATACCTGGATATATATATATATATATATATATATATACATATATACATATTCATATACTGACCTACATCTACCTCAGATCAGCTCCAGAAGGATGAAGGGGAACAAATGATGTCTAAATACTAAACTAGCCTGTAGTTTTCAATGTGATCATTCAGAAGGTTAAATGTCTCAGGCTTCTAATGGAAATAACAGAAAGTTTCCTCCATATAATGTTTATAAAGCACATCATTCCCCAACTGAGAGCCCCTCTTCAAGAAAGCAATCTTCTTCCTCTCTTCTATTACTTCCCAGAGTTCCTCCCTTCTAGGAACCCCCTCTTTCCCCTGTTCCATCCCCCACAAAGCACTCTCATGGGACCCCTTCTCTAGAACAGTCCTTCTGGCACTGTGTATGAATTGAGGCCCCCTGTTAGCTTTCCTGGTGATAGCTGTCTTCATCCCCATTTCTACTCAGCGGTCTTCTTCCATAAATGTCCAAAACAAAACAAAAACGAGAGCGAAAACAGAAACCACCATCTCTGATGCACCTGGTATGGCCTTTTCCATTGGTCAAGCTCTTTGCCTTGCATCTTATATAACTCAATCCTAAAATGTACCCAAAACTGCTATGAGTAAGATTGTGTCCATAGAGCCAGCTTATCTGCTCAGGAATGAAAGGCCAAACTAGCCCTTGATTGGATGGCTTACACATCTGTTCACTTGGGTTTGTGCAGATGTTCCTAATATTGGGTGTTGCTGATCTCTCTGCAAAACTAAAATTCACATATGCACAAATTTTACAGTGATAAAAGCAAGGGTTTGCTTTTTGTTTTCAGACAATTCTAGGAAGCGTTTTCTGTGTTCAAGGGCCACCTGTCATTACTGACACTGATGTAGGAAGGCTCTGCATGTCAATACCCCATGGTTTCTCTGTTTCAGGATCGTCTCTGGAGGAAGTCCCGCTCAGCTCATAACAATGGCACATGCTTTGGGACAGATCTCAATCGAAATTTTAATGTCTCCTGGTGTAGTAAGTACCTGCTCAGCAGAGAAACTGATGAACTGCAACAAAGTGCTGAGAAGCAAAGTGGCTTAATACACAGAACCATTTTTTAAAAATCCGTACAGCTTCTTGGACATTCAGACTAGATTTATTTCCTTTAAAGAAATGATATCATATAGGCACTACTTGAGTATGTAACTCTCTTCAAATGAGATTGTCCAAACAAGAACAAGTAGACCTAGAGTAGTGTCTTAGGGCTTCTATTGCTGGGATGAAACACCATGACCAACAAGCAAGTTGGGGAGGTAAGGGTTTATTTGGCTTAGACTTTGACAGCACTGTTTATCATTGAAGAAGGTCAGAACAGGAACTCAAACAGGGCAGAAACCTGGAGTCAGGGGCTGAGGCAGAAGCCATAAAGGGCTGCTGCTTACTGGCTTGCTCCCCGTGACTTGTTCAGCCTGTGTTCTTATAGAATCCAGGGCCACCAACCCAGGGAAGGCATCATCCACATTGGACTGAGACTTCCCCCTTCAATTACTAATTAAAAAAAAAAACAAAAAACTGCCCTACAGGCTTGCCTACAACCTGATCTTATGGAAGCATTCCTTTAACTGAGTTTCTTTGCTCTCAGATGACTTAAGCTTGTGTCAAGTGGACATAAAACTATCAAGAGCAACTAGTCAGAATATGGTCTAAGCCATCACTTGGTTCTAAAATATATAGATCACCATCAAGAAGATTAAAGGCAAAGCTGTCTTTTGGTATTATTTTATATTAGTGAGGCAGACAGGAAGCAGAGTAAACACGCTCTTCTCCTTATGGCACTTTTCGGTGTTTCCAGTTCTTGATATGCTCAAAGCATTGGAAGAAAATGAAGACTCGGGGGTGGGTAAGAACACCATCACTCACCACAGGACAAGGGTGCAAATGCAGTCTTGAAAAAAAAAAAGCTTCATCTTTCTGCTTTTTTGTTTGTGTGTGTGTGTGTGTTTTTCTCTTCTTATTTAAAACATCGGCCACATCATGCCACCTTATCCAAAGTCCATCGTGTGAGCTAAATGTGATGCTACATAGGAGAGGCACAGACCTAGTATGTAGGGGACCTTGTTATTATGGATGAGGGCAGGCTGCCTGGGTTATTGCAAAAGAGCTCTGAAGGGGCAGAAGGAAGAAGGAAGACAGGAAGTAGAGACACAGTGGACAAATCTGAGAGAGTCTCTCTTAGGAATCTGATATTCGATTCCCAGTCCCCTCACCCTCGGAGCCCCCTGGTTCACCACAGGTTTAAGAAAAAGTGGCAGGTGTACTACACTACCATTTCATTTTACATTTTCCCTTCTGAGCCACTAAGGGACAGAGTTGGGCGTCTTCACGCCGGCCCTCATGCCTTCCTGAGATCCTCATCATGTGGCTGCTTTAATGACTATGCAGTTGATTAATTTAGAGGAAGGACTTGACATCCAAGGACAAGCCTGGAGTATCCTGAGCAAGGTTTGCTACTCACCCTGGCTTGCTTGTACACTGAGTCCATGAAGCGTTTCTGTGACCTCCTCTATTTTCCAGGTATCGGCGCATCGTCAAACTGCCAAGATATAACATTCTGTGGGACAGGACCAGTGTCAGAGCCAGAAACTAAAGCAGTCTCGAGCCTTATAGAGAGCAAGAAAAAAGACATCCTGTGCTTCCTGACCATGCACTCCTATGGGCAGCTCATTCTCACACCATATGGCTACACCAAAAATAAACCAAGTAACTACGAAGAACTAGTAAGTCCGCGGTGCCAAGGCCTCTAGACAAACCTTCACGGGGCCCCTGCCTTCCTTCCTCTGATTTTCATTTCGAAGAGATTTTTGGCTCCATTCTCCACCTCCCACCCCCCATCCTGATTTTCTTTTTTCCTGTTTCTTGTACCTTGCCAGATGCCTGCCGGGAAGACTCTAGGTTAAATGCCGCTTTACCTCCGTTAATTAACTACCTGTTTCATGAAGTGTCAAGTTGGGAGACATTTTAGGTGTTCGGCTATAATATAAATGAGATGATTATGTTAATAATCTGCAGGAATGCATGCTCCTTTCTCTGTGTTCTCTCGAAGCCCCGTTCAGCTATTACAGCTTTTGAACCGTACTTAAAAACTCGCCAGCTGTTAGTGGAATATGGCATGTCTAAAATAACATGGCTAAATAATATCTGCTCTCTTTTTTTTGCTAAGCACAACGCTCTGTTTTCTTCTAGATTCCTCTTGCAGAATTTGCCCAGGAATAATTGTAAGAGGAAATGCCAGCCCGGACGGGAGCTTGTGCTTTGTTTTCCCCCGGTCCTTCTCTGAAGCAGTGCTTACCCAAGGGCTGGTGGGCAGACTTTCTGGAAAGAACTGGGCTCTTTGCCTTTTTGTGAATTCAAGGACAATGGTCACAGATCAAAGAGAGAGCAATTGCAGAATTGTTGTAATATTTACTATCCTTATTTTTTTTTTACTGATTTCTTATTTTAATTGTGGTAAGCTGCACTTAGCATGAATGTACAATGACAAACAGTTTTTTAGGTGTACAGTTTAGAATATTCAGTTGTGAACCAACCCTCCAGAACAGTCTCACTGTCATACCTGGTACCCATCACATGACGTCTCCCCAAGTTCCTCTGTGACCAACTGTGGCAAATACGTTTTCTTTCTGCGCCTATGAGCAGGACTAGTCTAGATAGCCAATATCCATGGAGTAATAAAGGGTTTGTCTTTTTATGGATGGCTTATTTAATGTGGCATCGATATCCTGGTGTTTGTCTCTTGTAGGATATGTCACAACTTCCTCTCTTGACCTCTTGGTTGTGAGCCTTAGCTATTAATGGCTGAACCGTCATCTCTCCATCTCAGTATTTCCTTCCTTTGGGAGAGCAAATGATACTCCACGTGTGTGCATACCATTTTTGGCTTATCCACCATCAGTGGGCACTCGGGTTTATTCTACCATTCATGAATTGTGAATTCATTAATGTTAGTTGTTACTAACGCTGCTAAGAATATGGGTGTGCAAATATCTCTTTAAGACTCCATTTTGACTTCTTTTGGACATATCTGGAAGTATCATTTCCGGCTTTTATGGTAGTCCTAATT
This sequence comes from Cricetomys ansorgei, assembly GCA_026225945.1. NCBI lineage: Eukaryota > Metazoa > Chordata > Mammalia > Rodentia > Nesomyidae > Cricetomys > Cricetomys ansorgei. The sequence goes on from JAMJFZ010001796.1 coordinate 3,421,235, forward strand.
TGATTTTTGAGGAAGTACTGTGCTGCTTCCCATTTTGGTTGTACTATTTAACATATCTACCTTCAGTGAGCAAGCTGCTCTTTTCCATAATCTTGCCAATGCTTTTTTTTTTTAACTTTTAACTATTTAAAAGAAGTTTCTCATTGTGTGCAAATGATAAGCTGGATGAGAGCAAGTCTTGCCCTGTTGTTAATATTACAGAGGCCAGGTGACTTCTTGGTTATTTTATGCCTCTTGTTCATTTTCCGCTGGAGCATGACTCATGAAGTACAGACAGGGACTAAAAGATAACCCATGAAAGACCTTGGCTGAAAGGAGCCCTCCACAGAAGTCAAAAATAACCAGCAATGCACAAGGACCTTTCCTGAGGCCACTTTTTTCTTTCACAGGTCTTTATAAGTTACAAAAATTTATACTATGTGATCATTCTGTAATACGTGGGAGTAACTAACTTTTGCTTGGATTATATAAATAGTTTACAATGGGATTTTTAAACCATTATCACATTTGGCTTCTATGGTGACATAGTAAACTCGCTTTGGGCCTATATAAAAAGACTTTCAGTGATCTGCATTTCCAGAACCTCTCCAGGGAGCGTGGTGGAGCCAGGGCTGGTCCTCTGCTTGCCGGAGGCACTTGCACCATCCTCACACAGCCTCTCTTTGCTTAGAAAGGAATTTTGACTTTATAAAGCCATTAATAAATTTAGATTCCAGTCAACCATGTTATATTTTACCTTCGGTTATAATCCCTGGCACTTTTTCCTTTGACAGAGAAATTTGCAGAAATACAAGTATTAGTTATAAGCCTAGAACCAGTTTCTGTGATAGTCATTATAGATTTCTTTCCTCTTTGAGAGCCTGTAACAAAGCTGGATGAATCTCCAGAGACATTGTCGCTCTTTAATGAAAAGGTGTCCTCCACCAACAGCAAGGTCTTCAATGGGAAGGCGTCATCTTTCAATATGACACCTCAATATTGTTTCATGTGAATGGCATTCCTTTTGGCCTAGAAATACAGATATTACATGATCTGTTTTCAGAAGTTAGAGGGTCTCTTGTTGCTGATTGCCTCTCTCGTTAGAGCCCTATGGCCACAGGCTAATGGAGGTGTAAAGGGGGAGACTTGGATCAGTAGCATAAGAATTATTAGAAAGTAAGTCTAAGGTGAAAATATTGATAAATCACTGCTTCCACACATAGGAACAAGTAAATTTTTCTGTGTCTTTTGCAGTGTTGAGTTCTGAAGAGTAAGCATATGTATTCATCTTCAAATTTTTTGATAGGAAATATGAAAACTTTGTACCATGTGTCAACTTTATTGAATCTTGGCAGTGTTTTCAAGTTCCTGGGGAGGAGCTATAAGACAGTGCACAATTAAGCCCCCTGCTTCAACGGGATTTCCATTTCTAGAACTATTTACAGCGACTTTACGTTTACAAAACCAAAGGTTTTTTTTTTTTTTTGAGCCATTATACTCCATGAGAAACAACTTGACACTCACCATGAAGAAGAAATAGGAAATATATGTGTGTATATATGTATATTTATATAAGTATATATACATATATACACCTGTGTATACATATATCTCCATATATATATATACACATACATGCATACATATATACATACATACATATATGCACACACACAGCCACTTTCTAAGCTGCTCTATTCACATTTGAACTCTTTTCATATAAACCTCTGTACTTCATCTCAAACTGTTTCTTCTTATACATGTCAGGGCCTTTAGTGAAAGCATTTGTACATCTGCCTGTAAATATGTCCTTAAAGCCCAGTGACAGAGTCATTGTGCAGGCTAGAGGACTTTAGCTGTATATCATGTTGCAATGGAAAGGAGGTTTTGGTGTTTTTACTACTGCCTTGAAATAGAAAAGGTGGACACAGACATAACAGCTCTATATGGTCCCTTACCGAAGTTCAGGAGAGAAGTCATCTCAGGGGCTGCTTCTGAGATGAGGTAAATCGAAGGAGGGCTGGGCCTGGCAGCGCACACCTTTAATTCCAACACTTGGGAGGCAAAGCAGGTGGAGCTCTGTGAGTTCAAGACCACTTTACAAAGTGAGTTCCAGGACAGCCAGAGCTACACAGTGAGACCCTGTCTCAAAAAAAAAAAGGAAAAGAAAAGAAATCAATGGAATTTCTACTTCATCTTCTCAAAAAGGTTTAAGTATATCTATAAGCTGAGAATCACAGTTCTGTTTTTTCTATTTCTTCATAGTAATTAATACTGAAAAAAAAAAAATCCTAGGGTACTTTTGTCAACAAAGAGGGAGAAAAGAGTTTGCTATCCCACAGCTAAGATCTGAAGAACAGGAACTACAGAGACTAGAAGGAGTAAAGGCTGGCCATGAAATAGTTGTTTTGGGTGAGCATCAGAAAAGAAAACAAATGGATAAAAATTTGGAATAATTTGGATAAAAAAATGTGGTCTAGGGCTGATTTGTGTGACACGAATAGAGATAAAGACCTTTCGCAGACCATGTGGCATGGAGTTTCATTCAGAGAAGCACAGGAATACATGTGAATTGACAACAGTTAGAAGCAGTTTATTTCTTTGCTAGCTAACGTTCCCCAGGGTGTGCAGTGTAAGTCCCTGCCCCACAACTGCTTCCGGTCTCACTGACTACACCCCCTTCCTCTCACAGTGTCCGCTGCTTCCCTGTGTGAGTGATGCAACCGCTTTATTCCTGGCGTTTCTTCAGCTTTTTCTACACTTTACTCTGTGCTGGGCAGCTCAAACCCGGGAGCTGAGACACACTCAGAGACATTTAGGGAGAAAAAGAGAAAGAGTAGGTGAGTGAGAGGCTATAGAAGAATTCCCAGCTTGCAAATGTAGCCTCTCTCTCTTTATGCCCCTCCGCCTCTCTCACACACATACAAAATGTCCCAAGTGCCTGAAGGAAGCTGCTCCTGACCTCACTGCCACCACTTGCTGCCTGTTGAATTCTTACTTTGGAATTTCTCCGGGCTCCTCCTGCCTCTACACAAGCACCTCTCTGTCACACTTCAGCACTCAGGTGTGGATTACGGAAAAGGAAAAGAGAACAGGGGTGTAAAACTAGGCCATTACTAGCTGAGAGTCGGGGACCTGATACCCTTGTAATGTGCAGCCTGGGACCAATGCAACTGAACACCACAGCGCTGGCAGGAGTGACAGGGGGCTTTGGCGGTGTCTGTGTAGAATCTAAGCCGAATCTATGGGGTGTGGCACCTGGAGGATAGGCTATCGTGTTGGGATGTCTGGAACCAGAAACTCTTAGAAGGTCTGTCAACAGACCTATTTGAAAAGATTTATCAGGAGGTCAGTAAGTACAGGCCTTAGCAGAAGGCTTCAATAGTTACAGAAAGGAATCTGCAGAAAAGAAGGCTGAGACCTAGCAGATCATCTAGTTCTGAGAGATTTTCTGTAGATTAGGAGACATGGAAGAAGAGGAATATATTAAATATCTGTAAGAAAAACTAAGAGATTGGAGCCACAAGAGGCTAGGAACAAGAAGCTATGAACAAAGAAAGAAAGAGAATCCAGGCAAGGAGATCAGAAAAGGACATATGGAGAAGTTGGCATTTGAGGGTTGGGTAAATTTTGACAGGTAGGGGTTTAAGGGAGAGGGGACATCCTGAGAAAAGAGAGAAGCTGGAGGGCATGACATATATCTGAGGAATCCCAAGTTTGACTACAATGCAGAGTCAGAAAGGTATGCTAGGAACACACTGTAGAAGATCTCAAAATCTAGGCTAGGCAGCATGTGTTTAATTCAGTGGCAATGAGGAGTCATTGAAAGCTTTTCAGCAGGATCGTGAACATAGATATATGCATCTGGAAGCCATGTGTGATCAACTGGAATAAAGATTGATGGGAGGAAGAGAAATGTATTAGAGATGCAACAGACCAATTCGGAAATGAGTCTTGACATGGAGCACTAGCAATGGAAATCCACATTGGTGAATTTGAGGGGAAAAGACAGCGCCGAAGATATCTGCAGAATTTTGCATGTGTGTTGTAGCAATATGCAAGATCAGAAATAGAAACCAAAGGAGCCTCATTAGAAGACATAATGAAAAAGAATATGGGTGTGGTTAGTGTGGGGTACCAACAGGCTACCTAGACATAATGCCCAATGGGAGGTGAGAGATAGAGTCTACAACCTCAGGGTTAGATCTGTACAAAATATAAAACCCTTGGATTGTCGTATTTATTTTTAACACCAGCTTTCTCTCTCCTGGCGTTTCCCACCTACAGATTCAAGTTGGACAGAAGGCAGCAAATGCATTGAAAGCAAAGCACGGAACCAATTATAGTGTTGGATCAAGTGCAGATATTTTATGTAAGAATACTTTTTTTTTGCCTCTTTAATAGTATCTAATGCACAGAATGAATCAATGAAGTTTACATGGTGAAGTGAGCAGAAAAGCAGGAGCTCCTGGGACCCACAGAAAACGATATGAATCCAAATGACCAAGGATAAAGGGAAGTCTGTGTGATTCAGTATTGTACTCTCTAGGGATAATGTATGAGTGCAAAGGAAAAACAATGATATACTGGCTCAGATCAGAATTTTCCCTGGCTTGAGCTAAAAAGAGCTGGCAAGTTAGAAGGCACAGGATTTAACAGGATGGGGATTGGTCAGTTGCTTGTGGTCCAGAGGAACCACCTGCCAGGAAAGCAGGTCAGGGGAAGACTGGAGAAAGGAGCTTGAGAAAGAGTTCATCTAAAGGAGGATGAAATGTTTCTCCCAGCCTAGAGCACAGCCCCACCCGGCAGCCTTTGGAAGCGAGTCCACCCCGCTAATATTTGTGTCATAATTTTCCTGTGATTCATTGGTTTTGTTTTTGTTCATTTGTTTTTTAATTCCTTTGTGAGAATTAGTCCAATCATTCTTGCCTTGCAATTTGAGGCTGTCCGTGTTTTGATCGACTGAGAAACTTTAACCAAGTCTCTGTTATGTTTCAGGCACAAGGAAAAGCAAGGGGCCAAATAAAAGGCCCGTGTAGAGGCTGTTTACCAAGGACAGAGGGCCCCCAATCAGGAGCAGCTCATTCATTTTCTGGAGGAAGCTTTTATTCCCTGGCATGGCTGTGGAATCCTACCTTTGAAAGTCTAATTTCCACACTCACCTTCCTGTTTTCATTTACAGATTCGGTGTCAGGATCCTCAAGAGACTGGGCTCGAGACATTGGGATCCCCTTCTCATATACCTTTGAGCTGAGGGATAATGGTACCCATGGGTTTGTTCTGCCTGAAGCTCTGATCCAGCCCACATGTGAGGAGATTATGGAAGCCGTGCTCTCTCTCCTTGATGATGTGTATGAGAAATACTGGCCCACCAACAGTGCCGGGAAGGCAACAACCACAGCTTTGGCACTGACCACGCTGTGCCTCTTCACATCGCTCCTCTAAGTGCATCCTACCCTGACCTGCTTAGCCCCGGTGATGGGGATGTGGTTGGGGTGAAAGGTGTGTGTTGTACAGAAACCAAACCATGGAACTAAAAATACTCTACATTCTAATAAAGAGTCATGCTAGCATTTTAAACATTTGTTTTGCTGGTAATTAATTTTTATTGCTCTATAAGAATATTGTGTTACTTAGCTATTACAACTATAAAGCTATAAACTAAACCCTTCTAAAATTCAGTGGTGCGTGCACCTGTACACCAGTTAGAAAATTCTGCTGATCTTGGTGGTGCTCACTCGTGCATCTGAGCTAAGTGGCAGGCAGCTGGTGGATCAGGCGCAGTCTGAACTGGGATGACCAGCTATATTCCTGCTCCCTGTATCTTTTGTTCCAACACGTTTGGCCTGACCTGCAAGAGGGGACAAGTCCCAGCCTACAGACACTATTCAAATCTCTGCTTATATCATATTTTTTAACATCCAGTTTGTGTTGGTTAGTTTTATGGCAACCTGACATAAGGTAAGGCCATCCGGGAAGATGGACTCCTAAGAGAGAAAATGTCTCTGTATGATTGGCTTGTAGGCAAGTGTGTAGGGCATGTTCTTGGTCAATGATTGATGTGGGATGGCCCAGAACATTGTAGGGAGTGCTTCCCTGGGGCAGGTGGTCCTGGGGTGTATAAGAAAACAAAGTGAGCAAGCCAGGAGAAGCAAGCCAGTAACCAGCATTCCTCCATGGTCTCTGTTCCAGTTCTTGCCTCCAGATTCCTGCCCTGAGTTCCTGCTCTTCCTTTGGTGAGGGACTGTGATGTGAAAATATAAGGGAAATAAACCTTTTCCTCCCCAAGTTGCTTTTAGTCATGCTGCTTTGTCACAGCTGTAGAAACCTAGCCAAGACACCATTGGCAAACAGAAGTCACGTGTCTAATTCGGAGTCAAGGGGTAGGGCAAAGTAAAGGAGAGGCATTCCTGAAAGACTGGGGTCTTCACTAAATTACTCTATTTGGTACTGGATGTCACAGCCTTGAGCTTCACTCTTTAGCTTCAGAGATGGAGCAGCTCAGCAGGAATGTGTTCAACTAATCTCTGTGTTGTACAATAGAATTCCACTGTGCTTGGAATCTAATTAAAAACCAGGTGGCAAGGTCCTGTGTTCTACTTTTTTTTTTTTTTTAATTGATGATCCCAATATTCACTAAGGAAAGGAAATACAAATAAGTTTCTTGGGTCTGGTTTTAGTCTTTACCATCTAAATTCTTTAGAAATTTGCTGGTGTCTTTGATCCTTTCTACTTGTGAGTTAGTAGCAGCATTTAAAAAATAGGTTACATAATTGTCTATAGAGTTGCTGTCAGCTTTAAATATTTATATTATTATTATTATTATTATTATTCTCTCCTAGGTGTGTTTTGAATGACTAGGAGTTCACAATGGTGGGTAAGATAGACACGGTGCACATGTGCTTGGATTTTATAGTACAGTGCGTGAGATCCCAAATGGCAGCCATGAGTAATTGGAATGGATACACTGTCTCATCCAGGGAAAGCCCCAGCTTAGTAGAAGCTATACAAAGAAAGAATACAAAGAAATAAGCTAATATACCAAGAAAGAAGTAACAGAGAAGAAGCAGTAGAAAGCTAAACAGGACCAGCCTCTGTGTTTGTGGCTAGGCACTTAACTGCACTCTCTCGTCTATTAAATTTCAAGTGTTCTGCAAGCAGCCTCCAAGACTGTCATTTTCTACGCATCTCCATGTGACACCTTGAAACGGTGCTAAGCACTTGACAGGCTTTGAACAAATGCCACCGTGACTGGCTGACAGGGTGTCCCCAGCGTTTAGTCACGTTTCCAAGTTTCCTTGTTGGCCACAGTCACAATACACTTTCTGGTTGTAACCCTTTTATTGCCTTCTTTGTCCTCTTTACTTTTCCATGTTTTCCTAGTGTGTGGCTGATAAGGGTCAGAAAGGAAATGTCAGGGGCAATGGAGTTCAATGAATCAAGGAACAGAGATTTGCATAAAAATGCCAACTCCACAGTTGCGGCATTGGGAGGGGGAGCCAGTGAGTTTCCACCAATGGCCAACCTAGAAAAGAAGACAGCTGATGTGGCTCTCTCAACACTGAAGAAGCCTGCAGCAGCTCTACTTATGTATAATCTCGGGTCTTTGCTCCTCATGTAGCCCATGTGTTAGTTACAGGGTTTTTAAAAGTAAAACGATTTGCATGCCTGCGTACTATAGGATCCTTTGCTGAGAAAATTGATGATATCTAAGAAGGAAATCTAGGGCCATGACTTGTTTTTGGCTTCTTCCTGAAGCTTTCATTTCTTGTGAAAGGATCCTAAAGATAAGACTGGAAAGATGACGGATGGTTTTTTTTCTTAAGGATGTTTTCAGACTCGGGGTCATTGTTTGCGAGCTCTATACAATAGTGCAATGCTTATAATCTATGATCTTGAGAATGTCCTGTACTATGTTTTTTGTTTTGTTTTGTTTTGTTTTGTTTTTTCTTTCTGGGATTTGGTTTTGACCCTACTTTAAAGCTAAGAATTTATTTTGTTATTTTCATAGGTATTAGAAGCCATGAAATTCCTGGGTCAAAGTCAAGGTCATTTTTTCTCACCACACATTCATAAACACAAACACCAGCATATTTACAACCATGTCCTGCACTCCCAAGACTCAAAGGATGGTGCAGTGAAGCCCAGGACCCCACACAGAGAGATTTGCTATGGAAGAGACACACTGAGCTTGGGTCCAAGCAGCCAACAAGTCTGATCTCCATCCCCCAGGAGACATTTCCTCATGCCACTAATGGCTGCCTTGCTTGCTTGCTGCAGAGTGACCTGGGAAGGAGTGGTCCTTCCAGCATTCTCAGTGTCAGCAGCAGGATGCCAGAGAGGGAGGGCAGTAAAGGACTGTCTCCCAAGAGGCTTCATGTATCAGGTTGAATCACAGGAAATTGGTGTTTTCAAGGGTTTTAAAAGCTTGAGCATTGGTAATTTTATACAGTTCAACTCAAAATCACATCCATGCTAATAAAACAATTTCCTTAATGGCTTTTCTTCTCTTTTTCAGGGCATTTGACTGCACCGTATTTCCTGTTTCCGTTTCTTCCCACCAAACTCTGTCAGAGAGAAAGATTTGCATTTATGGATCAGTGAATTTTTTACGTTGTTGGTATTCTGATAAGGTTTTGTGTGAAAATAACAGCCACATACACATTTTCAACTCTCCTGCAATTGGCGTTGTGTGGTATTTTCTTACTATTCTGAAAAAGGAATTTTATTTTTAAGGATAAATTCATTTAAAATAATATAAATAAATAAGACATCTTTAGTGATGGATGTGTTCATCTTGTCAACATGTTCCTTTCCCATACAACCCCACTCTGCCCCGAGGATTTTTTGTTTCCTTCTTTTACTATTCTCTTTTCACCCCCTAATTGCCCTAGTTAACTTTTATCCTCTTTCCTCTGCCTCTCAAATTATTCTTCTCAACAAATTCCCTCCTACTCTCATGTTTTTTTTTTTTTTACCTTTGTTGTAAGGACCCATTGAGTGTAGTCGGGGTTGCTTGTGTGAGTGTGGGTTACTGGAGCAACGTGTCAGCAGTTACACCACTGAAGAAAATGACACCTCCCAGCAACCAGGAACCACAATAGTGCCCCGGGGACTTCATGAGCCCTTCCTTCATACATGATTAAATAATGACGGCCCAAGTCTTGTGCAGGTAAGCACAGTTCCGCGGACTTCATGAGACTTCATGAGAGCAATGGCCACGTCATGTTGAGAGGCCATCGCGTGCAGCACTCCTTTCTGTCCTCCAGCTCTTCGATTCTTTCTTGTCTGTTTTCCACAATGTTCACTGAGCCTTGGAAGGAGTGATATAGGTGTATCATTTAAGGTTGAACATTCAATAGTGACTCATTCTCAGCACAATGACTACTTATTAGTGCTTGCATTAACCGGTGCTCACTGTAAAAAAGAAATTTCTCTGACCAAGGCCAGGAACAGCATCATCTGTGGATACAAACACATTGCTATTTAGCAAATGAACAATTCAACACGCTAAGCTAAGATCAATGCTATCAGCTCATGGATATGACCTCTCTAGTCACAGGGTTTTGACCAGGTTTACAATATTAGGCATGACTTTCCTTCCATGGAGTGAGCCTCAAATTCAGTCATATAATAGTTGGTTAACCCCACAATAGTCAGACCACTGTTGTACCAGTGGGTACATTTGTTTGGAAGGTTTATTTTATTTGCAAGGAATACATTTGGGAAAGACTGTTGATGACTTTTCTTCCCGACAGCTGACATAGTTCTGACACCATGGAACCTGGCCTGTAGAGCATAGCCTTCCAGTTCAGTTCCAGCCAGATTCCACTATTTCCTAAAACCGAGTGTGTGATGGCTTGAACAATAGGATCTTACTATCTGCTTGTGGTAGACAACCAAGAGCAATGGCGCTTACGCTGTCGAGTGGGAACTCTGTGGCCTCTGGGACCTCCATGACCAACAACTTCTAGTGAAGCAGCTTCCATCTGGCACTGGGATTTTTGTGTAGCAATCTTTGGCTTCAGGTAGGGCATCATCCATTTAGGGTACCTTCACTCAAACTTTTAAAAAAAATGTATTTTAAAATAAATTAACCAAACAGTAGCTTTCCATATGGATTTTCAAGTGTCCTCACTTTTGCCTAAGCCTTCTTCCACCCCTTCCTCTCCTCCGTTTGTCCACGCCAATCTCCACTTAGACATTTTCATTCTCTTACTTGTGATCACTCTGATTTGTAAGTCTATGCACGTAGGGCTGTAAACTCTCTTCTTTGACCTTCCTTACCTGTATTCCAGAGGCTGGTAAGTTGTACGATTATTTTCATATGGTACTAGGAATTTCTAAAATTTCCTTCCTAATTTCTTAAATAACTCACTAGTCACATGGAAGCGTACTGTTCAGTCTGTGAGCATTGGTTCTTCTTGTCATTTCTCTTCCCAGTTTTATTCTGCTATGGTCTGATAAGGTGCACTAGTTATTTCACTAATTTTCTGAGTTATAATGTGATCAAGTTTACAGAAGTTCCCACGGGCCACTGAAGAGAATGTGTTGTCAGTATGTGCTGTGTTTGTTGGATGAAATCTGTACACATCTGTTAAGTCTAACTGAGCTCTGGTTTCTTTGCTGATTTCTAGCTGAGAAGACCTATCTAAAGATGCTGGTGGGAGCTGGGTTGACAGCTCAGTCAATAAAGTGCTTGCCATGCAAAGACAAAGACCTGAGTTCAGATCCCCAGCACCAACATAAAAATAATTTGGTGTGGCCATACGTAGCTGTGACACCACCATGAGAGGGGCAGAGTCAAGTGGATTCCTGGAAGTCACTGGTTCAGCTGGATTCAGTGAGAGACAGAACTGGAAAAGGTGGAGAGCAGTTGTGAGAGACATCTGGCACTAGCCTCTGACTTCCATGTACACATGCACATATGTGTGCGTGCACCTACACATGTTTACATACACTCACATGCACATATCCATACATCCCACACTCACACATTGCATAAGTAAATGAGTAACTAAAGATGAGAGAGGGGCATTGAAGCCTCCCAGCATTATTATATCACGATTTCTCTGACCTTTTATGCTTTCTCTTGGTAAGTTGGAAGTGGCCAGCATTTTGTGCCCAGATATTTACAACTGTCATATCTCCTTGGTGAATTACTCTTTTTACTAATATGTAGTGGTCTTTTTGCTTGTTTCTTCTGACTAGTTTTCATTTGAAGTTCACTTTACCCAGGTATGAGAATCTCTATGTAAAGCTGTTTTTGGTTTCCATTTGTTTCCATCCTTAGGTTTTTGGTTTTTGGATGTCTTTGTTTGGAAGGTGTGTTTCTTGGAGACTACGGATAGCTGAGTCTTTTTTCTTTTTTTTTACATCTAGTCAGTTAGTCTATACCTTTAATTGGTGAGCTGAGGCCATTTGCGTTTGAGGCTATTATTGGCAGAGCTTTACTATTTTGTATGGTTTTGTTAGTACTGCTCTGATTGCTCTGATTGGTTGGATTATTGGTAGTCATCCCCCCCCCCCCCGTCCCCATTAGGAATTTGCTGGTTTTCTGTGTTGAGCATGATGGATTCCTTCCTATTTCTCCTTCATTCACCCATCCCACTCATGAAATGCAGTGTTTCCTGTAGCCTCATGATGAGATGGCCTTTCTGTGTGGTACTCTGTTATGTATTTTCAGCAGTTCTGGGTTTCACAACAGTGTCTTTGTCTTTATCTTGAAATGATCTTAGCCTCCATCCATTCTAAGAGATAACTTGCTAGGCTTAGCTAATTAAGAATAAACTATTATTTTTAGTTTAAACATTAAAGTAAGCAATCAAATGACCTTAGTCAGCATTTCCTTTTGCTGGGCTGACATGGCTTCTTCCTCCTTTCGGATTGTGTTTTGTATCTATCTCCACAAGCAGGGAGAGGGCTGCTCATCTCAGAAACTCAAACAAGTCAGTGTATCCTTCCAGGTGGGAAGGAATTTTATGACCAACAACCATATTTTTGCCAGTTTCCCCAGTCTGAGTCTTCCTGCTTAGAACAAAATCTGGTGTTTGGGGATTGCTCTTTCTACATGCAGGAAACTGAGGCTCTGCATTGTGTGGATGAGGCTCTGAGGGGCTCTGCAAGACCAGCTCACCTGTGTTCACCTTTGTTACCCCTGTCAGGACGCTGTACCACACGTACACACGTGTCCCACACGTGTCTCATCCTGTGGGGCTTGCCCAGGCAATGACAAGGGAGGGGTTGCCTTTTATCCTGAATAGCTCTTGCTCTTAATTTCAGGCGCCATCTGCAAAGCCTGCTCTACTCGGGCCCTCTCTCCATGCACACTGTGTCTAGCCTCTGGTTGTGTTTCCATTGATTAGAACTTGCAGCTCTCAAGGTGCCACTAATGAGAACACTTCCCTGGCTGGTGTGCCAATGAACCAGTGATGGGAAGACTGGGAACCAGTGGCTTGGCTATTTCTTTCTGGAGAAATGATCTCCAAGTTTATTTCTGTTTTCTCTTATAAGAGTAGGATTTATTATTTTTGCATTCTGACATGTTATTTATCTAATCTTGGAGTCGCAGGTTCTAATCTGCCATTTTATCTGGAAATCAACCTTTTTTATTTTTTTTAAAAAGATGTGAAAAAGTTATATCCAAAATAATTAATTCAATCAGAAATGAATAGTACAAATAACAACAACCATAGAAACATAGGAGAGACAAGGAGTACTGTGAACTGTATATTCAATTTATGGGTTTAACCCCACAACAACCAGGCCGACCAGGAAGAGAGTCCTGAGAAGGTGAAATAGAAAGACACATTGGGATCAGGTGGCTCCATGTCCTGAATACCAGGCAGGAATCTCCATATCTCTATAGGCTCTGGAGAGCACCAACACACTTGACAAGAGATTGGAGGTGTGGCATGTGTTACAGAGAGATTAGCCTGGAAAGATGAACTAAAAAGTCAAATAGTTGTGAGGGAAAAGGGAGTCCCCAAAGTTAAATGTTACACTCTCGTACACATATCTAAGTAATATATAAGTTGAGCTGATGGCCATACAAATAAAAATAAAGAGAGAGAGAGAGAAGCCAGAAGCATTATTCAAAAAGATTGGTCTGAAGCTGGAGGTGTGAAGAAAGAGGAGTCGATGTTGTTAGGAAAATTGTTATCAGATCAAGAGAGCTTTATTCCATCTCTGCCTGGGAAAATATTAAAATGTTTAAACTTGGCCAATAAGTGCATGGAAGCCAGAAGAGCATTATGTAAACATGAAGGTCATTCGGCTTGAATTAGGAAGGAGGAAGCACAGAATTGCCCAGCTGAAGTGCCATTTGAGATCTAAGGTTGTTTTCACTTTAGAAGTCAGGTGTCAAAGGCATAAGTGACTTTCATTTCAATCTCAGATTCCAAATTTTATTCAATATGGAGATTTGGCAAAAATCTTCAAGAAATTTAACAACTACAACCACCAGCAGCTTCCTCTTGCACACACACTAATTTACCCTATGACATTTACTTTATAATTAGGTTTGCAAGTCTATCACTTTAAAGGTTGACTATTTTCTCTAAGGCTGTTGCTTAAAAGATTTGGTTAGTAGAGAATTCTTATTTGAAATAATCTTTTTACCTTGAAGCATAGTATATAAGTCATAGGAACAGCTGTCCTGCCTGGTGTCAGGAGAAGGCTTGATGGTGAGTCTGGGGTGACCTTCCTTCCCTCATTTGTCTGTGGTCCTGGAGGATTTACTCACCATGTGATCTGTGGACTGATAGTTTTGGTCTTAGCTTTTAGTG